>KE527719.1:0-10941 GCA_000441915.1 Genlisea aurea | reverse complement strand
TTTTTTTTTTTTTTTTTTTTCAGCGCTCTTGAGGTTGTATTTCATATATTTGTTCGTTTAAGAAAAAAAAAAATTTGTTGTTTGTTCATTTATATAGTGACGTTATTGGAGGAAGGGGACGTATCGCAGCAAAAAAAAAAAAAAAATGAAGGAATTAAAGTTTTTCCATATCGTGTTTGCTGGATTTGTGGGTGCTTTCGATGATGGGTATTTGAGTCTAGGTCAAAAGGCTCTGAGTTATCCTATGAAATAAATGAGAAAAAATCGAAAAGGAGATTGATTGGATTCGAGTTCATATTCCATTTGGATTGAAGTATTTATGGATTTCTGAATTTCGGTGGTCGATTCTTTCCCTGAATGAAGACAGTTTTCTGAGTGGTTTCTGGATAAATTGGATCACATTTATATCTACATAGAATGAAGTGTTGGTGAGGTACTTGGATTGAATCTGTTTCCCTCTACATAGATCCTAAGAAGATTTAGTTAGTGTGTTAAGACAGTGGTGGTTTCTTCTTTCCTTTCTGGTATTATCGTGGAAAAAATGCTGAAACAGATACTTGGGAAGATTCCGAAAAAGTCTTCGAAAACTGCTGGAGACTCGAATCCGAATCCGTTTATTAATCCAAAGGGAAGCGAAGGAGGAACTAGAAGAATCCCTTTGGATGAAGCTTTGGGTGCTGCACCTCACTCGGTTTGGAATAATGGGATGATCGTCAATCCTCAAGAAAAATTCCTCCTCCCTCCTCCGTACGAACCCTTGCCCGGTTTCCGAGACGTTCACAGTTCCGAGAAGCAGCAGCTGTTCGTCCGGAAAGTGAAGATGTGCTGCGTCGTGTTCGACTTCACCGATCCCACGAAGAACATCAAGGAGAAAGAGATCAAGAGACAGACGCTGCTGGAACTCGTGGATTTCGTCGCTACCGCGAATGGGAAGTTCAGCGAAACCGCCATTCAGGAGGTCGTGAAGATGGTTTCCGTGAATATATTCCGAGTGTTTACGCCCCAGCCGAGGGAAAACAAGTTGATCGATGGCGTCGATTTGGAAGAAGAGGAGCCCGCGATGGATCCCGCCTGGCCCCACCTGCAGGTTGTCTATGAATTCCTGCTGAGATTCATCATGTCCCCCGAGACCGATGCGAAGCTTTCGAAGCGATATATCGACCATTCCTTCGTGATGAAACTGCTGGATCTCTTCGACTCCGAAGATCCCAGAGAAAGGGAATACCTGAAAACCATTCTCCATCGGATCTACGGAAAGTTCATGGTGCATCGGCCCTTCATCCGGAAATCCATCAACAACATATTCTACCATTTCGTCTTCGAGACCGAGAAGCACAACGGGATCGCCGAGTTCCTAGAAGTCCTCGGGAGCATCATCAACGGCTTCGCCCTCCCGTTGAAAGAGGAACACAAGCTGTTCCTCGTGAGGACTCTCATCCCGCTGCACAAGCCGAAGTGCTTGGCGACGTATCACCAGCAGCTTGCCTACTGCATCACGCAGTTTACGGAGAAGGACTGCAAGCTTGCGGATACCGTCGTCCGGGGACTGCTGAAGTACTGGCCGGTTACCAACAGCTCGAAAGAAGTCCTGTTTCTCAACGAGCTCGAAGAAGTCTTGGAGTTGATGCAGCCGCCGGAGTTCCAGAGATGTATGGCGCCGCTGTTTCGTCGGATCGCCCGCTGCTTGACTTCCCTGCACTTCCAGGTACGCCGAAATATAAAGGCACCTTTCGAAAAGTAGTTTCTGTTTGAAGTTATTTTTTCAAAAAGTTTTTCGGAACACTGACTGAGTTTAGAGTTTAGGTTGCGGAGAGGGCTTTATTCCTATGGAACAACAACCACGTCGAGAATCTGATCAAACAGAACCGGAAGGCCATCCTGCCCATCATCTTCCCTGCCCTGGAGAGGAACACCAGGAGCCACTGGAATCAAGCCGTCCACAGCCTGACGCTCAACGTTCGGAAACTCTTCGAGGATGCCGACCCGGAGCTGTTCGCGGCTTGTCGGATGAAGTTCGAACAGGACGAGGCGAGGGAGGGCGAGGCCAAGGAGAAACGGGCGGCCACGTGGATTCGGTTGGAAGAACTTGCTGCTGCTAGAAACGTGACTACGAGTCACGAAGCTATTCTGATCCCACAGAAGATGAGTTGAAAAAGAAACAGAAACAGAGAACAAGAAACATCAAAAAAAAAAGGGTAGATGGTTGGTTAGTAAGCAGCTATTCAGATTTGTGCTTCTTTTTTTTTATTTTGGCTTGTGTTTTTTTTTGTTTTTTTCAGCAGAAAGCTCAGATGATTGTTTAATAATGGCGGATGGAATCGGCTTTGTTGTATATTCCATGGGGAAATTAGAACTCTCTGATTTGATTATGCCCAGTTTAGTCTGCATGCAGATGAAGGAGTTTTTTGAAGCATGTGTAGGAAGGAATAGATTACTGATTACCATTCAAACATAATGAGAAATACGTAGAAGTAGAAGTAGGAATGGCGTACAGTTTCTTTGTGGTCACTGGGATCCGATTCCGTCGGTGTTGATCCGATTCAGAGCGGGTTGAAAAATGGTGAATAAGACCCAACCGATCGCCGGAGCTGCGACCGACAGCAGCAGCAGCAGCAGCAGCAGTGGATTATCCGCCGCCGTTTCGGCCGAAGAGGCGATTTCTCCGGCCGAAGCCGCCGGTGAATGGAGGAAGTATCCGGAGGACGCGGATAGGCCTCCGACGCCGAGGCCTACGATCACCGCTTTGGAGTTCCTCATCCTGTTGATCTGATTTAGGGCGGGCTGGAGAATGTTGAAAAGAACCCAACCTAAGGCGGGGACGATCGGGATCAGCAGCGCGAGTCCTCGATTGTCGCCGTCTGCGATCTCCGCCAGCTGCTGCGCCGCCATCGCCGGTTCGGAGGCGGCTAGAACGGAGAATACTGCACCGGCGATGGCTGTTCCGGCACCGGAAACGGCAGCGCGTTTCGAGGACAGAAGAGAGAGCGATTTCGCTGGCTTCCTGCCGGAACTGGCGATCCTCGTATCCGCCGCCATGAAACTTCTGTTGAGATTCAACGCCGCCGCCATTGAAGTCGCCGCCATCGCCTCCGCTCCCACCGACTCTCTCCGAATCTGTATTCCGTTTTTTTTTTTTATCTCCTCCGCACTAAGAACGTCGTATACGCTCAGTTCAATATACACCACACGTTTCGACCAAAATGAATCTGCAAACTGAATCCAGTCTAGATGCATCCATACCATTCTCAGAACAATCTAGAAAGAACGGACGGAAGGTTCTTCTACATGCAATGATAAAAATAAACAGAGAACGATGGAAGGTTCTAGAAGGTTCTAGAAGGTTCCGAATTCAATCTAAATGAGCCAAAAAATGACACACAGGCCTCATCATCACACATCAGTACTCCGAGGGAGTTATAACATCATCTATTTTCAGAATCATCTTCACTACCTGAGTAGCAAGCAGAATCTGCTGCTGCTTACCGATCAGAGTTTCGAAAACGTTCTGCTCCCGCATGTCGTTCGTTCCCACGTCGTTGCAGTCTATGCCGCAGCAGCTGTTCTTCTCCTGAAAAAAAGAAAAACACGACGTAATTCCTTAAACCCTAAATTCATTAAGCGACAAATGGCCGGGGTCGTGGTCGGTACCTTGATTTGCTCCGCCTTGACAGCAGACAGAGTTTCGATCGGCTGTAAGCCACTGTTCTCGGCAAGGGCCATGGGAATGGCATCCAGAGCTTCCCCAAATGCTCGAATCGCATACTGTTTGCCGAAAGACAACAAAAAAAAGGGCAGAAAACAGTGACGAAGATGATGACATAATTGCATACCTGCTCAACTCCGGGGTGCTTATCAGCAGCTGCGTCGACCGCAATGGAGCAAGCGATTTCGGCTGAGCCTCCGCCGTAAACAATGGATTTGTTGCGAATCAGGTTCCGGGCAACGCATAACGCGTCGTGAAGGCTGCGTTTCGTTTCCTCTATCATCATCTTGTTACCTTCACAACGAAGAAGAAAAAAAAACAGCATGAGAGTCGAGAAAAACTTTGGATGAGGCGAAAATCCTCACCGCCTCGAATAAATATGGTGACAGCCCTTGAATTCGCGCAATGCTCGATGTATATCATTCGATCCTTCGTGGTTCCGAAGCTTTTTTCTTGAACGAGACCGGCCTGTGTAAGGCATTATGCTCAGTGCATACAAATTACAGAACTTATTTAGAAAAGGGTTGTAAAACTTACACTGCCTAGTTTCTCTGGTGTCAACTCCTGAAATCTTGGAACAATTCTTCCCCCTGTAAAAAAAAAAAAAAACAATTTTTATGAGAGAAAAAATGTATCTCAAAATGATAGGTAGGTAATATTAACCTGTAGCTATGGCTATAAGTTCTAACTCCACACCACCGACCCATCGAACAGCCGGCAAATTCCTATGCATTAATAAGTGATTCGCTTCGTCGTCGAAACCCCATTGACAGATAACCAATGTGGCGCCAGCATCCTGCGATTAAACCACAGTTGAGGAAAAGAATAAAAGTAAATGAAATGAATGATCGCAAACATGACGACCGCTAACCTTGCATTTTTGAACCATGTCATCGAAGTACTGTTGTTCTTGTTGCCGCAGCTTCTGGAACTTCTCGACAGTATCGATGTCAACCTTATGTTTGGTTTTAGGCTTCGGAGGCTCGAATGGGCAGGTTAAAATGGCGATTTTAGCATCTTCGATCCGCTTAGGCATCTGGGGATGACTCATATCTTTGTCTACAACGATACCATAGATCAACTCCGTATCTTCAAGCCTTCCCCCGACTTTTCCCTCGACTTTGATTAGGTCTAGATTAACATCCCTCCTTTCTAAATCGGCTACAGCAAGGACGGCTTTAACTGCAATCTCGGCCAAACTGTGTTTGCATCTATTTACACTGCAAGAAAAAACCAAAGATGGAATCCAACTTAGAAACATCAGGAAAGAATTATCATTTCTATACCGACATAATATAATGGGCACTCACATCTTGGAGGATAATGTAGTCATGCAAGTCTGAATCAACGGCTCGATGTTTTCTGCACTGAATTCGAACTTATGGGCTATGTGCTCCAAATGCTCGAATGAGATCCTAGAAGCAACTTCATATCCTTCAGCAATCCTAATGGGATGAATCCCACGCTCCAAAAGTTTCTCAGCTTGCTCAAGAAGAGCACCGGCGAGTACGACAACTCCAGTGGTTCCATCGCCTATTTCATAATCCTGACTACGCGATAACTCAACCATAAGCTTAGCAATCTGATTGTCAACGTCCATCTGCTCCAAGATCGTTGCACCATCGTTTGCTGAATCAAGTAAAATCTCGAGTCAAATCATCAAAAGATTTATAAAACCTAAGAACCAGAATAAAAAACACGAGATCCTCAAACTACTCATACAACAAGACGAAGTCCGAGAGACTCACTTATAATGACGTCTCCGTCCGGACTTTGCAGCATTTTATCCATGCCTTTGGGGCCCAAAGAGGTGCGAAGAATGCGCGCCACCGCCTTACCGGCGGCGATATTCGCTTTCTGAGCATCAAGTCCACGCAACCTCGTCTTCTGCTCCTGCTCCCTGAGTATAATGTAAGGCCTGCCGTATTCGTCAAAAGCTAGCGCCATTTCTACGCTCGCAGCAACAACCCCAACTCGATAGAAATGGCAGCACGAAAGCGAACTGACGGAATGAACTCTCTATACCCTAATCCCAGTGGCATAAACGTAATTGTTTCCCATTTCAATTTTTTTCCTCATTGGGCTCTTATATAACTCGAAATAGTTATAATGGGCTTTCCAAATAGTTGTAATTACAATTATTTTTACAAAAAAATAACCGTCTTATTACATTTTATACCTTATTTTTTCGATTTTTATAAAAATATTCATTTTATTTCATAATTGTAATTTATACCCATTATGTTTAATTTTGTGATAAAATAATACCCAATTCCGATTGACGACGTCATTATCCGTTTGATGACGTCATCAATTTGGGTATATTTTACCAAAAAAATTAAACATAAAAAGGGTATAAATTGTAATTGTGAGAGAATATGAATATTTTTTATAAAAATCGAAAAAAAAAAATATATATATAGGGTTTATTGCATTTTATACCCATTTTATTTTCGATTTTTGCAAAAAAATATCACTCTTCTTTTATAATTACAATTTATATCCCTTATGTTTCATTTTGCGGCAAAATATATCTCATTCCGTTTGATGACGTCATCAATTTGCGTATATTTTGCTAAAAAATGAAATATAATGGGTATAAATCATAACGAAAAACGTTATTTTTTTCCGTTAGTTAACAGCGTTGAGTATAAATTACTAATTTTTGAAACAAAATGGGTATAATTTACAATTATGAAATAATATTGATATTTTTTTGTAAAAATCGATAATAAATGTGATATAAAATGCAAAAAAAAACCCATATGATGTATTTTTTATGTTTAATTTTTGGGAGAAAAATGTAATCTAAATTGGATGTAAAAGGTGGAGAGAATTGGGGATCGTAGGCGGCGGGGTGGTCTTCTTTCTGAAGGCATGCTTCCGGCAGCGGTCGAAAATGCTGTCGTAAATGAGATCGAACTGAACCCCAGCTCTCTCTCTGTTCACGATGAACATGATGTGATCCCCTTCCAGAATCTTGTAATACCTGCAACCCACCCAAAAATCTCTTAAATAACACAACCCCATATTCTCACCGACCACAATCACCCACCAGATTCCCGGCTGCATCGGCCGGCACTCCGACTCCTTCACCACGAAATGGCTCGGATGTTCCGCCGGAAGTCGGGGGTGCGTCATCGATATCGTGTTCAGAGCTCCGTCGTTATCCCACCAATCTTCATCCCTGCCAACAACAACAACAACAACAAAATCAGCTTCGAATCGGATTCATCGGGAAACCCCCACCCCCCAAAAAAAATACCCGAGAAACTACCGACCGGTATCCTTCGTACGGCGGAGCGACGTCGGGGGGGTGCCTCCACCGACTCATCTGCAGAACCCTGACGAACAGCAGAGGGTGCACGCCGAGGAGTCCGTACGGCACCGCCGTTCCTCCGACGTCCCTCGTCCGCTTCGTGGCGTAGCTGAAGTAATACGTGTCCGGGAAGGTGCCGATGCCGGCGTTCAGCTCGATGGATCCCTGGATCGTGAGATCGGGAAGTATCCAGTCGCCGGAGGAAAACGGATCCCCTCCTCTTCCGGCCAGGCAGCCGACGAGCCCACCAATCCCGATCCTCTTCCACGACATGCCGAAATGGTCGAACCCGAAGTTGTAATAAGATTTCAGCCACGGGATGTCGAGCCAGTCGTAGAGTATCACCCCGATCCTGCACAGCTGCAGCAGGGAGACGGGCTTCAACGACTTCCCGTCATCCGCCCTGTCCGAAAAAAACGAGAAAAAAAAACGAATCAGTCCGACCGTTTCGGATGCAGGATAGACATTTCTCCGATGCATTTGTCGACTTAAAGCAGCACCACCTACTGCATCCCATCTAGATACGTCCTCGTCGTGCCGTTGAATGCTCCGGACAGCGAAGTAACGCTTAGAATCCAATCCGGCGAAGTCCGTTCATAACCCTCGAACGCCTACCATCAGTTCATCACCATCACAAAATAAGACCAAACCACCCCACCCCCTTCACTAACGAGCTCACCAGATCTAATATTTGGCAGTCGAGAAAAACTTGCCTTGTCGGCGAGCATTTGGTGTAGGAGCCTAACAACCTGCGCGCCGGCCGAGTGTCCCACGAAATGAATCGGATGGTGTTCGTCCCATTCGGGATAATGGCCTGCAAGCAGCAAATCACAATTCGGCATTTCGTCGAACACATTCAGATCGAGCAACATCTCTCACCTTGTTCGTAAACTCTACCCAACTGTGAATGGCCGCAAGCTTGAGAGTGCTCCTCGCCGTAATCCACTTGCCCTCCTTTCAAGTAGAAAAACAACTCTCTGGCCCTGTAAACCAGCCGCCGAAACAGATGGAATTCGTTGTAAGAGAAAGAAGAGGAGAGAAAACGCAGAGCCCCCACCGATCATATATGCTCGTCAGAGAACCTAAATCAGGAACAAGGACTCTGTCATCCTTCTTCTCCGCACCGGCGAAGTAAGACAAACCGCCCAATCTCTGCTAAACAAACGAGAAATCAACAGTTTTCATCGAAAGCAAAACACGAGTGTTACGTACAGGAGAGAAGTGAAGCAGCGTACGGTACGGTACCCCTTTCCCGAAGCCGAAAATTCCATGAACCAGCACGATCGGAATCAAATCGTCGACGCCGGTGGAGTTTCTGGACTCCACGACGGCCAGATTAGGCTTGAAAAACCAATCGCTTAAACTCTGCGAGATGTCGCCGGCGACGGCGGTGCCGAATATGTAGAGGCCGTACAACAAATGCACCGAAGAACTCAGGAGCAGCTCCACCAATTGCAGAGATAATATGCACCATCTGATCATCCTTTTTCATACGGCGTCGAGCCCCGAATTTCGCACAAACTCCGAATTCAATCGACGATTCTACCTCCGGCGAACGTAGAAATTGCACGCCATTCTCTGTCTCGCTCTCTCCTCCTGAAAAGCTGGAGAAAATTGACGCAAACAAACGCCGCGATTCTTGGGTAAACGCCTTTTCCCTCTCAAGTTCTTTCAATGGCGAAGAATCTCCGCCCTTTATAAATATATATATATACATATTTTTTTGCAGCTTGATGAGAAGCACAAGTGTACGGAATCTGTCGGTGTCATTACACGGCGCCGTGAATCTCGCCCGGAACGGCAGAAATCCTCGTTTCGCTTCCCTTTCTTCGCGTCTTCTTCTTCTCCCGGCGAAATCTATTCGTCCCCAACAGAAGGATCGAATACTTCTTGATGAAGGCGGGGAACCTGGACTCCGCCCTCAAACTGTTCGACGAAATGCCCGAGCGCGATGCGATCACATTCAACACCGTGATTTTCCGGCCTCCGCCGTCGCGCTCGTCGTCAACAAATAGGATCCCTGAGTGCGCACTACTACAGTCAAATGATTCGCCAGGGGATCCCTGAGTGCGCACGCTCGTCGTCGAGCTGCAGCAGGTCGCTCCACTTGCTGCGCCGTGAAGTCCGGACGTGGCGGTTTCCTGCTCGCTGATCGACGCGTATCCTCAATCCGGCGACGGCGACGCCTCCGCGAGGGTCTTCGGCCCGACGCGATCTGCTTCACGTCATTAATCAGCGCATTCGCGAGACAATGACGAAAAGCGGCATCCAAACCTGATCGTATCACCGTTTTCAACGTCCTCCTCGGCTGCCGGTCCGGCGGTCTGGTCGAGATGGAAGCCGTCCACGGTCTGAAACCGGAGGGGCGGCACCATTCCTGCGTAATCCAGCTTCTGGGCCGAGCCGGATTCGTCGCAAGGGCAGCGAAGTTACTGAAGGAGAGCAGCTAGTCGGTCGGAAAGACGTCCCGCTTTGGAGCATCGTCCTGAGGAGTTGCGACGAGGTCGAAATGGGCGAGTTCGTCGCCCCGGAAGCTGTTGAATTCCGAGCCCGAGAGCTTTCACGTCCGGCTGCAACTCTCGGAGTTTTATTCTTCGGTCGGGGAGGCGGAAACGATGAGGCATTGCAGAGACACGGCCGTTCCTCCGCGGCAGGTTTCACTGAATCAAGACATTCGGATAAACTCGTCAGAGAAATCGAAACAAAAATCGATTTTCTAACCTGGCGGGAAATCAAGAGAAGTTCGAAAACAGTCGAGCGGGTCGCCTCCGACGAGTTCCACACCCTCGGCAACCGAAATAAAACAAAGGGAGAGAAAACATTCTCGGCAGAGTTGTAAGAAGAAGAAGAAGAATATCATCAGGACGATGCAGCTTCGACGTGAGTGTAATGCCCTCCCGTCGCGGAAAAGCCACGGCCGCCTCGCCCTCGGAAATGATTATTCCTCGCGTAATAATACCCGCCGGGCTGATCATAAAACTGGCCGTGCCCATTCTGATAACCGCCTCTAATCCCGCCTCCTCGCCAGCCGCGGCCGTTGTTAGTGTAGCCGCCTCCTCTGCGGCCACCGCGGCTGCTGCTGCTGCCGCCGCCGCCGCCACGACGGCCTCCTCGATAGTTCTGCTGGTACGGTTTCCGAGAAGGGTGTTGATCTTTCGAACCCGATTCTGTCTGTACCTGGACTTCTGATGCATTTTCCCTTTGATGCTGCTGACTTCCCTGCAAATCGACCGAAACGACGAAGATTCTTTCACAATCCATATTTATGTTATAATGAAGGAGATGATTGAAACTACAAAATCACCTGATGGAACTCGTCGGTGGTGCCGCTATTTTCATCATCTTCATTAATCTCGTCGTCGTAGAAATTGGGAGATAGCTCTTCCTGCACCGAAAGCAAGTAACTTCGATATAGAGATGACGAAAAACAATAAGGAAAAGGGATGAAATTCAAAACATCAAGCCAGTTTACAGCACAAATGTACAAAGTGCCTCATCAGCAAATTACCAGCTAATTTATTCGCTTCGTTTATGCAAGCGATACGTATTTAAAAAAATCGAACAGCCGAATATTAAACAGCAAAACCAATCATCAACCCCTTTGGGATGCTATAGAATAATTTTCTTACGATTTCAAGAACATCATCACTTTGGTTTACCTGCTGCTGCTGATATTCCTCGTGTGTATTCTCAACCGAGGCCGTCACACCGACAGGAGGGATCGCTGAACTATGAACCGGAGCCTGAAAAGAATTGAAATTTCCAGCAGCTGCCACTACTTCAACGGGAGCCTTCATTTCGGGGGTGGTGATGAAGTATTCCGAGGCCATGATCTTATTCAGCTTCTCCCTCAAGTAGGCATCTATACAGTATGAATATCAAACAAAACAAATGGTTAACATAAACAAGAGAATCATGA
>KE527696.1:0-13414 GCA_000441915.1 Genlisea aurea | reverse complement strand
AAAAAAAAAAAAAAAAAAAGGCAGCAAAATCGAGCGACTCATCGAAACCTGCTGTTCTCGTAACAGTCGCTGAGCGGTGAGCGAAGGAGACGGAGGGTGGGGCGCCTCACGTCTCGCGTAAGGAGGACCGATCAACGAACCTGAACCGTTCTGAATGGCATGTTGAAAGCCTCTGGCTTCGGGTATGCCTCCGAACATCGCGGCCTCGAGCATGACGGCTTCATCGTGTTCCTCGGAGGAGATGATGCCGCCCCACTTTACAAAATTCAAGATAAAACACAGCTCTAATATTCCTCGGGAACTACGAAATATCGTCGATGGTAGGGTACACGGTCATCACCTCATCGCCGGGGAAGCTGCTTCCGCGATATTGCAAAGGAGGACGATCGTTGTATGGCTGCCGAGGACTCGAAGGTGGGCTGTCGTCGTCAGCCTCTTCGATGCTTCTCGCAGAACTGGAACGTCTAGACAAATGGCGGCCCCCCTGTCGGACTAGTGGGACATCGTCGATATCCTCGGCTTCATCTACGAATGACGTGCTTCCGGAATCCAACCTGGGGTACATAAATGGTATACATAAATCGAGTTAGCATACGAAGTAGTTTGATTATCCGTAATAGCATGAAGTCGTTGAAAATTTATATCATCAACAGTACCTTCCATTGGGAAGTTTCCCAACCTCATCAACAGTACCTTCCAATTCCCTGATAGCCTTTTCTTGCTCTGCAGTCTAGATTTGTTGTTTGTCGAAAACATAAATTCCGATGATCGGAATAATCCTCATGTATATATATATATATATATAAAAGACAAAAAACCTGTAGTGACAGTGAAACAGCATGAGCAAGCTGAGCATCTTCTGGGCCAGATAGTTTCGGGTGAAACACTGGATCTTCGACTCTCTGTAGCAAGCACTCCTAAAGGTCAATGCTAAAGAAACAGAAATAGATGCAAATGTATGTATAACAAGAGGATGGCTACTAACATTCGACATAGCGACGTCTTGCTTGGATGCTTCAATGGCAGCCCGTATCATTTCTTCTTCTATATCGTCGCTGTAATCTGGTACATCCACTGCAGTCGGTGCACTAGGACCTGGATTTCTCGAGCTGACCCCAGTTGCACGGCCAGCAACATGTTCAATATTTCGATCATCATCTCCGTCATCTACTATTACAGGGCCGTGAACTTCCGGACCATGTTCCTGCAGTTCAGTGACGTCCTCTATTCTATAAGCACTTCCAGACTGACCAGATCCGGCATCGCCATTTTTTATCTCAATGGGGATCTCTCTCACCTCCCTAGGATGTGTGACAAACGGCGTCCATGTCCCACGACCACTGCTACCAAATAAACTCCTGATGTTTGAATCAAAAATAGAGAAAGGATTTACATCTTGAGTGAAGGGTAGTGAGGGAAGTGTTGGTCTAGGCACTGGATCGTCTATATCCATGAAATCATATGGAGTGGCTGTCAGGGACTCCTCCTGAGAACTGAAAGCAGAGCGGGAAGAATTAAGAATAAAATAGTTGAGAAATTTACACAACTACTAAGTTTTATCCAGGATGGATGGAAGAATACTAACCGATGCATATCTCCATCACTGAAATGCGCATTCACTGCTTCATTGAGGTTGCCACCATGTTCCTGATTATAAAGCAATTGGTAATCCAATGCAATTCATCACAAAAGAACATTAAACGATTTCCACACATTCAAGTATATCAGCACATCTAGAGCGAAATAAGCAGTATACTTTTACAGCCTCATAACTTATTTGTATTTCTCCTAAACACTGAAGTGAAAAACCAAGTCATAACGGAAAAAAAAAAAAAAGGCATTTGATTTCATCATAGCCTCGGAAAAAAGAGAAAAACAAATCTACCAAAATAGATTCTCCGTAATCACTCAAGCAAGAATCCTCGCGAGAGTACGCAACCAAAAACACCGAATACAGATGATCAAGATACATAAAACACAAATCAAAACGGCATTCGTAAAACAAAATAGGAGTAAAGATTTAAAAACCGAAGAAAACCTCCAGCTTTCGAACAGCTATCGATTCGGAAACGCCGGTGATACTCATAAAAGTATCGACAGCTTCTCGATCATATCTCTCCATACTTCCGCACACAGAGCCCTTGCCTGGTATCGATTTCCGAGGGAGAAAACGAAGAACAAAGAGAATATTTCTGATCTCGGATTGTGTAGACGATGCGTGAGAGAGAACGGTGGGGGAGAAAGAAACGGGGCAGTTTGGGAATACGAATTTACTGCCTCCTTTCTCAAGACTTCTAGACTTCCACGTTACTCAACACTACCCAACCGCATCACAGAGTATTTATAGGGCTTAGTTGGGCTGGGTTTAATTGAGCTGGGCTTAAATGGGCTAGGATTAATGGGCTCGTCTTAATGGGCTGGGCTCAATTGGTGGAATTTTTTATTTTATATTTTTATTACATTTATTAATTAATTGTTCGAATGGGTGATTTGGATTTTGGAGTGCTGTCTGATGATATGGGGGGCCCACATCTGATTATTCCATGACCCCGCCACCGCTAGCGCCCACCGGCGACGGTCACATTCAAATCTGCACGGCAAAAGAATTTTACATGTGGTGTGGGACACCAACAGTCTGTATCAACAATCATACTACCTTTCTGTTGTTTTCATTCCTCGATTTCGATCATTGTTTATTATTAAATCATCAGAGACGTACACGTCGTCTGTGCATATCCACTATTGGGAGCTTCTAGGAATGCGGTTCGTTTCCGATCGTTGAGAATGTCTGCGCCGCCGGTATATTGACCGCCGAAATTTCAAGTTCCGTACCTGCTTTCGTCTGGAGGTTCGGTATCGAAATTCCAAGTTCCGTACGTTCCGTGGTGTATTTTGAGGTTTGAATAAATTTCAGCATTCATGTTGTACTTTGGTCGTTATGTGCTGTGATTTTTTTTGGTTTATTTCTGTGGCTATGAAATCAATGAGTTTTATTGCTGAGCTTTTTACTTCTGGTGATGTTCACTTGTCATTGTTAAACTTCTCTGTAGCATCAAAATTCTTTCTTCTTCAGGAAACTCCATTGCAGGATAGAAGAAAATGGTAGAATTTGGGAAAAAGCTGAAGGCTAGACAAATTCAAGAATGGCAACGGTATGTCGAAGAATTGTGTTTTTTTTTTCTGTGAATCCTTCCTCTTGATGATGTTAACTGGCCATCCTCTTTTTATGTTCTTCATGCTTTAACTGTAAATTTGTTTTGCTATCCACAGATACTACATCAACTATAAACTGATGAAGAAGAAGGTGAAGCAGTATGCTCATCAAATTCAGGTTGGAGCTCTTGATCGTCGACAAGTGCTTAAAGATTTCTCCAGAATGCTTGATAGTCAGGTAAACAGGAGAAGCTTTTTATATCATGCCTCGCCATCGTTTCGAAATTTTGTTATAAAATGCGTTTTTGGCCTTCTCCAGATTGAAAAGATTGTTCTCTTTATTTTGGAAGAACAAGGCATTCTGGCAAGAAGGATCGCCTCGCTCGATGAACAAAAAGAGTCGCTTCAGATGGAGCCCGAGATATCCAGGATATCTGATCTGCGTGAAGGCTATCGAGGGATCGGCCATGATCTCTTAAAGCTTCTCATATTCGTCGAGATGAACGCCATTGGACTGCGAAAAATACTGAAGAAGTTCGATAAGCGATTCGGTTACAAGTTCACCGATTATTACGTCAAGACACGGGCTAATCATCCATATTCCCAGCTCCAACAAGTCTTTAAACATGTGGTATGCCTCATGAGTTTTCACCGAAACTGCATATCGTCGATTTATGCGCTTCTTCTTTTAACTCTCTGATATAAAATCATGAATTGTTTGTTACTTCCAGGGGCTTGGTGCTGTTGTTGGAGCAATATCTAGAAATCTTTCTGATCTTCAGGAATGCAATGGAAGCTATTTTTCTATATACGACCACCCGGTTCTTCCTCTCCAGGACCCCGTAGTGGACTCGATAAAATCAGCTGTTGACAGGTTAACAAAATCAACAAATATCTTGAACTTTTTGGGACAACATGCGCTCATCGTGCACGAAGAGTTACCTTCTCAAGTTGACGAGCAGCCCGATGATCGGAGATATGCTTTCATGTCGCTTCTTCTGAACTTGGCCAACACTTTTCTCTACATGGTCAACACTTATATCATTGTTCCAACTGCAGATGACTATTCGATTATTCTTGGGGCAGCCCCGACGGTCTGTGGCATCGTGATCGGGTCCATGGCCGTTGCTCAAATATTTTCTTCCGTATATTTCAGCGCATGGTCGAATAAGTCTTATTTTAAGCCTCTGGTTTTCAGCAGCATTGTCCTTTGCTTGGGAAATGTGATGTATGCAATGGCATATGATCTCAACTCAATATCAGTGCTGCTGATTGGTAGATTGTTTTGTGGGTAGGTTATTTATTTCCTTATTCCCCCCTGTGGCCTGTCGTTCAGTTATTCGGATCGAGGAGTCGTAGTTTTGATCGTTCTTTGTCGAAAAATGCAGGTTGGGTTCTGCCAGAGCTGTGAACCGGAGGTACATTAGTGATTGCGTGCCGCAAAGAATTCGTATGCAAGCTTCTGCCGGTTTCGTCAGTGCAAGTGCTCTAGGAATGGCATGTGGCCCTGCACTTGCTGGATTGCTACAAACCAAATTCAAGATCTACGGCATCACGTTTAATCAGGATACTTTGCCCGGTTGGGTAATGGCCGCGGCTTGGTTAATCTATCTGGTATGGCTGTTGGTTTCGTTCCGAGAGCCTCCTCACGACGATGATGCGAAATCCGCCACACATGAGTCAACTTCTGGTAAGTATGGTTGATATCGTTTGCATTGTATTTCTCTTTCGTATGTTTTTGAAGTTTTAGTGAGTTGACGAGATGGAATGATCATTGTTTGATGTTAACAGATGCCAATAATACTCTTGAAAACGGCCTAGCACAACCTCTGCTTGAAAATCCGGAAGACGAGGATGACCAGGGATACGATTCGAACGAGGAGACTCGACCGGAATCTCGTAGACCAGCAAACTCGCTCGGATCGGCTTACAGGCTGTTAACGCCCTCCGTAAAGGTAATGCTCTCATGTTCTAAACGATATTAGGCTTTGTTCATGTCGAAAACGTCTCTTTTTTTTTCGCCTTTTTCAGGTTCAGTTACTGATTTACTTCATGCTTAAGTACGCCATGGAGATTCTGCTTTCGGAGTCTAGTGTCGTGACGTCGTATTATTTCGGGTGGACCACGAGCAGCGTGTCGGTTTTTCTCGCATGCTTGGGGCTGACGGTTCTTCCGGTGAACGTATTCGTCGGCAGCTACGTGAGCAACATGTACGAGGACAGGCAAATACTGCTGGCCTCCGAAATCGTCGTCCTCGTGGGCATCGTTTTCAGCTTCAACTTCATCGTGGGGTACTCCGTCCTGCAGTACGTGATCTCCGGTCTAGTCATGTTCGTATCCGCCGAAGTATTAGAAGGTATTATTACGTATCTCGAAATATTAGATCCGGTAGGCTGGGACGCGTACACGTAAAATTACAATATATATGAATTGGATCACCCATAAATGGATGACCCGAGCAATTGGGACTCGCACGTGGAGGCGCGTACACGTACGGGTACCGTACATATGAATTAGATCAGTCTATAAAATGATGGTGTAGCCAATTACTAATGATTGGTTGGTAAGGCTCGTGCATGAGGGACGCGTATACATACGTAAGAGTACCGTATATATGAATTAGATCAGTGATGTTAACGTGCGTTATTCGTTTAACGTGTTTTGCAGGTGTGAATTTGTCGCTGCTGTCGAGGGTGATGTCGTCGCGGCTGTCCCGAGGGACGTACAACGGGGGGCTTCTGTCGACGGAAGCCGGGACTTTCGCTCGTGTGGTGGCGGACGCGACGATCACGGTCGGGGGTTTTTTGGGGAATCGAATGCTGCTGAATGTCACGCTCGTCCCTTCACTGCTCATCTGCATTGCGTCCATCGTGGCTACATGCTGCACCTACAATTCTCTTTACTGAATTCACGCTTGTGCTTGCTGCGATCGATTTGTCTCTTTTTTTGATGTGTTCCTTAATAAACCAAGGAGGAATGTAAGTTATTCTCTTTACTTGTATGTTTTTCCACTTTATTGTCAATACCAAATATAATATATATTTGAGAAAAATATTTTATTTTTGGTTCTTTCAAATTTTTAAAATTTTAAATATTGATCCTTAAAAAATACATAGTCAAATACAAATTTAGTCTCTCAATTTGAATTAAAGTTTATTATTACAAAATTTTAATCATAATTTGATTATCTTATTCGTAATTAAATTTTTTTAGAAGTCGAATTTCATTTAACAAGATTTAAAATTAAATTTAAATTGATTTAGAGACTATCATACAAATAATTGTGAATGTTGTTTACGGGCGAAATAGTCAATTTATAATTAAAATTTTGCAATATAGACTAAAATTGACTTTAAATCAAAATTGAATGATTGAATATGTATTTTGGGGGACCAATATTTGAAATTTTAAAAAATTGATTGATGATTTTATCCATATTATTTTTTTTGTAAAATTAAAAAATAAATATGATAATTTTTGATAGTATCCCTATAAAATAAACATATAAATAAAAAACAACTAAGCAAATGAAGTATTAGTGTATAATTGATTGAAAAGGCAAATTGCAATAATGTGATTAATATTTTGGTTATCAAATTTAGGCAATAATAAAGCCGAGTGATGGGCACATTTGACTATCCATAACTCATCAGTCAATAAAAATGAAATTATTTCCATATCAAAATACGCATCTAAAAAGGTTAACTCCACCAATCAATATCCCCAAATGGAAAATACCTAATCATTTTTCCCACATAACAAATTAAAAAATAAAAATTAAATCATTTCAAATTTTCAAACTTATATAGTTATATAAACCCTACGCATACAAACTATCAACGCTAACAGAAAGCTAAAATGGCTTCTAATTCTCATTCGATTCTCATCATAATATCATTCATTCTCATTCTCATCACAATCGATTCCCATGCAGCCACCCTGAAAACCTACATCGTCCACGTCGAACCCTGCGTTGAAACCCAAGATCTCGAATCGTGGTACGATTCGTTCATTCCGGAATCCAATCCGTCGACGGAGAGCGGCAGCAGAATTATTTATCGATATCGCCACATCTTTTCCGGGTTCGCGGCGAGGTTGACGCCGGAGGAGGTGAAGGTTATGGAAGGGAAGAAGGGTTTTATTTCGGCGGCGGAGGAAAGGGTTCTGCAACTCCACACGACTCACACTCCCAGCTTTCTGGGACTCGGTCGGAATTTAGGGTTTTGGAATGAATCCAGTTATGGAGAGGGGGTTGTTATCGGGCTACTGGATACCGGAATCAACGCCGATCATCCGTCGTTTTCCGATGAAGGCGTCCCCCCGCCGCCGAAGAAGTGGAAGGGGAGATGCGAGTTGGGCGGGGGAGTTTGTAATCGGAAGTTGATCGGAGCTAGGGCTTTCGGCGTCGGAAGTGGGTTGACCAACACTCCGGCAGATGAACAAGGCCACGGTATGTCACTCACCGTATACTTATTTTTATACGCCATTTTTGACGTTAAGTATTTAAAATTTCGCTATCAGGTACTCATACATCGAGCACCGCCGCCGGAAACTTCGTCCCCGGCGCGAACTTCCTCGGCAGCGCAAACGGTACGTCAATCGGAATCGCCCCACGCGCACACATAGCCATGTACAGGGTTTGCTTCACCGACGGTTGCCAGGAAAGCGACATCGCCGCCGGACTCGACGCCGCGATCGACGACGGCGTCGACATCCTGTCGATCTCCCTCGGCGGAAACTCAGCCGTCTACGACGTCGATCCGATCGCCATCGGCTCATTCAGGGCGGTCGAGAAGGGCATCTTCGTAAGTTGCTCCGCCGGAAACAGCGGCCCCACGACCCAGTCCTTATCGAACGAGGCTCCCTGGATACTCACCGTCGGAGCGAGCACCACCGATCGGAAACTCGTCGCCACCGCCGTACTCGGAAGCGGAGTAGAATTGGTGGGCGAATCGGGCTTTCAAACCGATTCAACGGCGGATCTTCCGTTAATCAACCCGTCTACCTCGGGTGGGTTCTCATTCTGTGGACCCGATGATCTGGGCCCCACATCTAACGTGGAGGGTAAAATAGTCATTTGCCAAGTCGGCGGGAATATCCAAAGCGTCGACAAGGGTGAATACGTCAGACAGGCTGGCGGCAAGGGCATGATCTTGGTTAATTCAGAGATCGCCGCATATACGCTTTTCGATTACGCCCATGTAATCCCAGCCACACACGTCAGCTACGAGGATTCGCTCAAGATCGAGGGCTATCTGAACTCCACCAGCAATCCGACGGCCAGGATCGTCTTCGAAGGAACGAAAATGGGAGACAAATTTGCCCCCTTCCTCGCTTTTTTCTCTTCACGTGGGCCCGGAAAACAAAGCCCGGGAATTCTGAAACCCGACATTATCGGGCCGGGTGTGAATATCCTCGCCGGGTGGCACGAATCTGTTCGGAAAGACACTAATACGACGCCGTTTTACAATATCATCTCCGGCACGTCGATGTCGTGCCCGCATCTCGCCGGGGTCGTCGCATTGTTGAAGAGCGCTCATCCGGATTGGTCCCCCGCGGCGATTAAATCCGCTATCATGACGACCGCCGATCAGTTGAACCTCGGCGGCGATCCGATACTAGACGAACGACATCTGCCTCCGCCGCCGTTTTCCGTCGGGTCGGGGCATGTGAATCCGTCCAAGGCGAGCGATCCGGGGTTGGTTTACGATCTCAGCACGGAGGATTACGTTCCCTATCTGTGTGGACTCAATTACACGGCCGACGCGATTCAGAAAATCGTTCAGCGGCGTGTGAGTTGCGCGAACGCCATATCGGAGGCCGAACTCAACTATCCTTCGTTTACGGTCGCCGTGGGGTCCGCTCCGGCGACTTATTCGCGTACGGTGACTAACGTCGGCGAGGGGAAGGCTTCGTATACGGTGGAAATCGGCGCGCCTGACGGCGTCAGCGTTGTGGTGACACCGGAGACCCTCGATTTCATGGAGATCGGTCAGAAATTGAATTACAGCGTGACGTTTAGCAGCTCCGGCGGAAGCTCCGGCGGCGCCGGTTATTCGCAGGGTTTTATAAGCTGGAATTCGGGGAAGTATTCCGTTAGGAGTCCGATTGTAGCCGCGATTTGAATGTCTGCCTGACAAGTAATTTGTAATATTTTATTATCCAATGGGAAAATTCATTTGAATTTTTTTTTCTTATTATTTAAATATTTTTATATTTATTTTTAATTTATAAACCCTAAAAAACCAGCAGAGAAATAAACCGGTAATGGCGTCTCGGCTTCTGGGCGTTCTTCAGCCCTCATGTCACCGTATTTCTCATGCTGCGATTCCTCTGATTTTCAATATCTCTTCAATCCGCTTGAGTTTCTCTACATCCTCAGCTTTCTCGTTGGATTCCACATTCTCCGGGGAAGATTCTACTCCGGTGCCGGTCCATCCCTGGCCTGAATGGATTAATTTCGTCGACCGATTGAAAACCAGGGGATACCTGAATCCGAAGGAAAATCCTGTGGATGAAGGTCCTTCCGGTTCTTCCGTCGATGGCGGTGGAGGCGGAGCTGCTCTTTATACCGACGCGAAGTTGCTCAAAGATCCGTGCTTAAGTTTTGCTCGCGACCGATCCGACATTATCAGGTATGTATCTCCGATTTCTTACGTATCGCGTCAATCATTCGATATCTTGTGAAATGAATGCTTCTGATGCTATATCTGCAGTTCATTGTCGAAAATTGATATCAGAATTGTTGTCGATAATGGCTGCCCTAATCTTTTCCGGAAGACTGTTAATTCTGCAAAAAGATTGAGAGCATATCTTGCACTACAAGAAGGAGATGTATCGTTAGATTTCCCTCCCCAACCTTTTGATTTCATGGAATTTTTCCCAAACATGAACTGTTCTGTTCCTGTTGAATTCTAGGTTTGTGGTTCCTGCGATCTCCGTGGTTCTTGTGATCGAGCTAATGTAATTCTAGATGCTGCTGAAGCTTCCCCGCGTACGGTAGACATAGTTCGCATTTTATTGGCTTATGCAATGGATACTGTGAGTATTTCTGCTGAGAGTAAGCTTCCCAGAAGAGAGTTGATTCAGTCCTCCGCAAGGAAACTCCTATCCCAGATGAATGTGCTCGATGAGATTCCTCCTGATCCCGAGATTCCAAAGCCTGCTCCCATGGCTGCCAAGAAAAAGGACCCACCCCAATCCAAAGCTTCTGCATTTAATGGAAGTTCAGAAGATGTTGATCTCAAAAGAGGAGATTGGATATGTACAGGGTAAATAGTATATCATCCCTAAACTCTAAACCTTTAAACCATTATCTGGTAGATCAGCATTGGTTTTCGCCAACTTTCAGGTGCAATTTTATCAACTTCTCACGTAATGCTCGGTGTTTGAAGTGCAAAATGGAGGGTCCGGAGCGCTTAGTTTCCGTCGACCCCGCGATGAAGAAAGGAGACTGGAACTGCCATCGGTGAGTCGAATTCGTGTAACTTTGTCTACTCTCTACGCTGCTAATTTTCCGAGTGTGGTATTTAGGTGTTCGTTTATGAACTTCTCCGGCAACAAACAGTGCTTACGATGCCAGGAGCCTCGGCCGAAGAGGCAACTGAATCCCGGAGAATGGGAGTGCCCCAGGTGAGTTAGTTCTTCACTTTGTTTTGGATTTTTACAAAAAATAAAAATAAAAAACTGTATAAAATGCTGAAAGCCCGTTCGTTTTTTCGTTTTTTGGGTGCAGCTGCGATTTCTTGAATTTTAGACGGAATTACCTCTGCAAAAAATGCAATGCGGATCGCCCTTCGGACGTCGGAATGGAGACATGGAAGAAGCCTTCTCTAGGAGGAGTATGAAATGAAAATGTGGTATTCAATTCGGGTCGTAATCTGGATCTGTCGGGTCATAATATGGGCTTTTTGATGGGCCGGACCAGGCCCATTTGTAATCAATTAGAGGTGGAGGAGGGCAGATATTTATTTATTCCCCATTTCTGGATCCGATCACTTTATCCGCTCCTTGGAACTTCTTCAATGGCGTCCACGCCATGCACCTATTATACCTGCGGAAACTGCATTTTTCGCTTCGGTAAGCCGAAATATACGCTCAGCTTGTCGGATCTTCCTTTCGTTCGGCCGGATCGAGCTCGCCGTCTGTCGAAAGGTCTGTTCTCTTCTGCCTCTTTCATCGATGTGCGATTTCGGAGTTCGAAGCTTTTTTTTCGAGTGATTTATTGTAGAATCGATCTGAAATTCGTGCACGTAGAGAGCGTGTTTGGTTAAATTCCGATCCAGTCGGTGTGGCGGATTGAGCGCTGAACCAGCGATGAAGTCTCTTGTCGAAACCGTGTGATTGTTTGTATTTTGCAGGTAGGATACGTCCATGGAGGTTCTCCACGCTCGGCGATGAGATGAAGGCTTCGAAAAAAACAGCCAGATTCAGCGGCTCCTCCTCACGCCAAACCGTAGATGAAGACAAAACGCCAGCAGAAGATAACGATAAGGTGATGATGATCGAATTTACATTTCAAATCTGCTTCCTCCTGACGCCGGTTATGCGAATGTTAGACTGCTTTCGGTTATACGAGGAAGGACGTTCTGTTAATCGGAATCGGACTCACGGTCGCCGGCGTTGCCATGAAATCAGGATTAGAGGTCTGTATCCCTTTCCGTTCGTTGCAGTGCCGTAGCTTTCTAAAACGCCTTTTGTCATGATGCAGTATCTCGGAGTCGATCCGTTACAGGCCGGGAACGTGGTTCAGCTCGTCCTGGTTTTCGGCCTGACAGTAGGCTGGATCTCAACGTACATATTCAGAGTTTCTAATAAGGAGATGACGTACGCCCAGCAGTTGCGTGATTATGAAGAGAAAGTGATGCAGGTTATTGATTATCATCATTCATCACCATATCTAACATTCTTCATCAGATTCTTCGTTGTTGTTTCAGAAAAGATTGGAGAGCTTGACGGAAGCGGAACTGGAAGCATTGCTCGAGCAGGTGGAGGAAGAGAAGAGGAGTCAAATGTAAAATTCGGGTGAGTTACACTAAACAATCAATTCCAAACATATATTATATAATGGGGAAAAATCTGATTTTCACTTTTTCTTGGGGGTGTGTCCGGTCTTGCGCTTGTGTCGGCTAAAATCCGACACGAACCTGAAGGTCTGCCCGCAGCCCGCCTCCGTACATACGTACGGCCTTGCACCGGTGTGGACCCTGATGTGCTCGGTCCTGGCCCAGGCCCACTTGAACGCCATCTTGCACCCTTTCCAGGGACACTTGAGCGGCCGGTCGTCCACGTGGACCCTCCGGTGCTGGACCAGGTACTTGTGGGAGAAGAACTTCTTCCCGCACCCCTTCACCGGACACACGTTCCGCTCGTGGAGGCTCAGCTCCTGCTTCGTCGCGAACCTCATCGAGCAGCCCTCCATCTCGCATCCGTACCAGCAGTCGCCGTCGCCGTCGTCGTCGTCGTCGTCGTCGCCGCCGCCGTCCTCCGCCTTCTTGTTGTTAGTGTTCTTCTTCTTCTTGTGATCTTCCGTTTGGTGGGTTTTCTTTGCCTTTTTAGCTGGCGGTGCAGCATCTCTTTTCATGGAGGTTCTGGTCCTCCTCCATGTGTTGCTGAGAGGGAACTCCTCCTGTAAGGTTGGTTCGTCTTCTTTTTTTCTCTTGTTACCTCGCCGG
The DNA here is from genome assembly GCA_000441915.1 of Genlisea aurea. Classification (NCBI taxonomy): domain Eukaryota; kingdom Viridiplantae; phylum Streptophyta; class Magnoliopsida; order Lamiales; family Lentibulariaceae; genus Genlisea; species Genlisea aurea. The sequence goes on along the minus strand of KE527696.1, from coordinate 587 downwards.
AGGGATCTGCCGCTTGTCGTCGTCGGCGGCGGCGGCGATGGTTTCGTTTTCGTTACGGCGGTTGTTGTCGTCGTCGTTGTCCTTTTCTTTCTCTTCTTACCATCGTCAGCAGCAGGATGGGGGTCCTCGGCGCCGGAGGGAAGGAGTATAGGGTGAGCTTGGCCGGAGGTCCAAACCCTGCCGCACCATCTTCCGGCGACGACGCTCCTGCTGCTCCTCTTCCGGGTTCCTCCTCCTTCGGATTTCCGGCCGGCGTCGCCGGAGCGTCCGAAGGCGACGTACACGACGGCGTTGTAATGCATCTGCTTGGAGTAGAGCGGGGAACGGCTGAGGCTGGCGCTGTAGAAGAGGTTGATCCCGAGCTTCACGGCCCAGTCTCCGTTTCCGTGGATCCCGCCCTCGCTCTCCACGGCCAGCTGAATGATCCTCTCGTCCTCCTCGCCGGACCGCCGCATCGGAACTTGGCTCCACGAACACTCGTCGCTCCTCCCCATCTCCTCCGCCATCCTCTTCGCCCGCAACTCCAGCATCGCATAGTCTGCAAAACAAAACAAAAAAAAAAACCCATCAAAAAAAAAAAAAAAAAA
>KE527689.1:0-23235 GCA_000441915.1 Genlisea aurea | reverse complement strand
TTTTTTTTTTTTTTTTTTTTTTAAAAAAAAAACATAATAGCAAATTCTTCGAATACTTCGAGGGTCAGGAATCTGGAGTACCTGTGACACTATCCCGAAGGGTGTTTTCTGTGTTTTCATTGTCCGTCCTTTACCATCACATTCAGCACAAGTCCTTATACAATTACTCGACCTTGCACCAGTTCCGCTACAATCATCACATGTTTCACTACGTTGTACTTCAACCTTATGCTTCCGTCCAAAGATTGAATCTTCAAAGCTCAAATAAACATCATGCCTACATCAAATATCAAAATGGAAAAAAGAATTATCCAATCTAGTTCAAAAAATGATGACATCCTGAAGACACTGTGTATTCATTATGCATAGACATAGGGATGAGGACTGTCAATTATTTGAATATTAGTTTAACATTGAAGTTGAAATATTCACGATTCATACCGAATGTCGAGATTCTTATAGCTCCTCTGCGTAGAGTTATTGAAGACTCTTTCATTGCCATTTGCTCCAAAAATATCATCAGAATCGCCAAAGAACTCTGAAAAAATTTCAAAAGGATCCACCTACAACATGCAGCTCAAAATAAATGATAAATTTAACAAAGTGAATCACATATGTCCTTATAAACCATACTTAAACAGGCATAACGAAATCAATTATGCTTATTATGAAACCCATGTAAATAGGATGGAAACATCACAACTCAGTAATCCTAAATCCGAAGGCATCAATAAAATGATAACGGGATATGATCTTACTCCTTGTTGACCAGCATAAGTTGCATCAAATTCTCCATGGAGACCTTCCTCGCCATACCGATCATACAGAGATCTCTTCTCAGAGTCAGACAATACCTTCAAAATTCTTTGTTCATAAAGATCATAGAAAAGAACCAACAACTCAACTCAGCAATTAGTTTCGTAACGAAACAGAGTATAAGGAAACGCTGAAAATCAAAGAAACTAGATAAGTTAATTATTCTTCATCCCTAGCACTATGGTTATAAGATGAGGGTGACCAATCTATCACAAGATGTGAAATGCCATTTTAGAATCCGAGGTTAAAAAAAAAAAAAATGATGAAACCCACATTTCCCTTCAAACATGAGTAAAGACCATGGTCATTGGCCATAAGGTGAGACCGTGAGCAGCATTTATCACTAAGAAGATGTAATGAAATCATTTCAGCAGCCGCCGATACAGGGAAAATCTGATAACTCCAACTCCAAGTGAACATGATATGGATTACCAAAGAAGAGACGTGTAATGAGCATGCATATGAAAACGAAGCACAATGTTTGAAACCCAGATATCAACGGGAACTCAATGTTACCTCATATGCAGCAGCTATTTGTTTAAATTTTTCTTCAGAGCCTGGAGCTTTGTTCATGTCAGGATGATACTGCATGGCAGTTGGCACACGAAAAAACGAGTTTATGAAGATGAAAACAAAAACACCAATAAAACTTGACTTTCAATAAATTTTTGTAAACCCTACCTTCCGAGCCAGAGACCGATAAGCTGATTTGATTTCTTGCAACGTAGCATTTCTCCCTACTTTAAGAACCGAGTAATAATCAGAAGCATGTGCACTCTTTGCAGCAATGAATGGAGCCGACCGTCGACCTCCACCACTGCTCGAGCGGCTGGGATTGAAACCTGTGCAAATACTTTTGAAGCTGGGGAAAATCGCGGCCGAGAATCCTAAACTCCTGAAAGTAGCAGAAGATGAATAGTTCGATTTGCGGACCAGTAGACGATTACTAGAAATTGAATTGATAGGCTTAATAGTGGGGCTTCGGGATACTTGCATTGCTTCACACAATTCGGAAGAAGATTAGAAATAAAACAATCAAGCAAGGGAGAAAATACAGCTCAAAAATATCGCCGGAGTTACTCCGTCGCTGCTGTTATTTTCCGATTGAAAATACACGAGAAAAATGGATATATATTTTTTATGATTACAGAAGTTGGCCCAATGGGCTTGGGCCTTTAAAACATAAAATAAAAAATATATAGATTTATAATATAAATAAAAAATCGCCGTTGCCGGGGATCGAACCCGGGTCACCCGCGTGACAGGCGGGAATACTCACCACTATACTACAACGACTTCATGATTGAAATCAAATAAATTATGTTAAAATATTTTGCAAACATTTTTAGTGTCTACCAAACTTTTATTTTCGATTTTTTGAAAATATACTCATATTTTTTCATAATTACAAATTATACCTCTTTTATTTCGAAAATTGAACAATTTATACCTAACGCCGTTAATTGACGAAAAAACTAACATTTGACGTTGCAATTTATATTTTATTTTGTATCAAAATATACTCGAAACGGAATGAGTATAAATTGTAAATTAGGTTTTGTAACAAAATAGGTATAATTTGTAATTATGAAAATATAGATATATATATTTTGCAAAATACAATAAAACCTTCCTTTTTTATATCTCATAACATGAAGATCAGTCAGTCAGTCTCATAAATAGAAAATATGGATGAATCATCATAAAAACTCCAAATTCGACGGAGCAAGGAAAGAAAAAGTATAACATTGCAGCAGCCAGCAGGAAAATATAACATAACAAATAACAATGCTCACAAACAAACCTGCCATTATTTACTCATAATTTCACTTCACATGTTGCTGCTTATTTCTTTCTGCAGTGAAAACAAAAATCTAAAATCAGATCTTTGAAATCGAAGAATGCTATCAGTTTTCGAAGAAATCTGAGAGCAGGGACTGGAAAATCAATCACATCATCTACAGATCTGGAAAAATCAAGTTTTTTTTTGTGAAGTTACCTCGACCGAATTACACGATATTTGTGCTGAACTCGATTACAAAGGTTCGTATTTCCATCGGAGCAAGCTCGACTATGAGGCTTTTCGGATCGACAGGGCCGCCTCTTGTTGAGTAGATGATATCTGGTTTCGAATTCGAGCCACCTTCCACTTTCCATATTAGTCTCTTCTTCTCCATTTCTGCTCTGTCTTGATTTGCAGAAAGACTCGTTTCCCTCATCTTATTTATCTGATCAACAAAACCCCCACAGTCGAGAAAAAAATAAATAAATAAATAAATTTCGAATTCTGGCAAAAACAATTCAGACTTCAAACCTTAAAAAATCTTAAACATTGCAATTGAGCATTTAACATCAAATCTTACTGTCAAAACTAATTTCCATGCAAAACTAATATACCATATCGATGTAAAAACTTAGATAGATGATAATCGAACACCATTTTAGGCTACAAAAAATTCAAACCGAACACGCACAGTGTTGAAAGAATAATTTATAAGGATATGAACAACTAAATTTGGTACGAATAGACTCCTTATCTTCGAAATATGGTTGAAAGAAAGTATTAAAGTCACTACTATTATGTTACCTTCTTAGTTGGGAAAACTTTTTTCAAGTCCACCGTTGTTTTGGTCGATAAATCCTTATCTTCTCCTTCCTGAGATCAATATACCACGCAGCTGAACATGTGATTTCATGCATAGTTCATTAATGGAAAAAAATAAAATAAGACCTCATATAGATGAGCGAAACGCAGAAGAACGGCACCATTTTCGAGCTCCTGAAGTAGCAGATGCAACAACAAGTTATGTGCCATCAAAACAAAAGATGGAACCCTTCAATATGACAGAGGAGTATATTTGAAAAAGGAAAACTAGATTAGATTAAACTGCAGATAAATTGCAGCTCCAAATTCAGGACCACTGGAGTCCATTTCACTGATAAAAAGCTTATCTTGTTATCACTATGCTGGTTTGTTTTCGAAAGCTTTATTATACCTGGAGTGTTATGATGGCAACATTTTCAGGTAAGCTATACGAAGAATCCAGGCCTGAAAAAGTAGACACCGGGAAATTCTTCGACTCCTCCTGTCATTTAAAAAACATTCATTGAGACGATGGAGAAGTGCTATAGCATATGTAAAACAAGAGTTCTTAGGGCTGATTGTGTTAACCAGTTCAGTGAAAGTGAGGAGAAATGGAGAGTATATCTTTTGTCCAAAAGACCGGCGCCATTTGGAACCTTCTCCGACGGGATCTACCTGTAAATAGTACTTTCCGACCACCTGAAAATGCAATCTGATCTCCTTAAAATTTATACTAGTATCATCATTGTACTCTCATTGCCATTGTGAGGTTGAAGGAGCAATAATGGTGGGAATGTACTTACAGTTAAACCAAAACACTTATTATCGAAACAGACGGTTTCATTTAGAGCTTCACCGACGCCTCTACCATCATCATGAAGCAATCTCCTGCAATGGAAATGAGAACATATTTTGTTATGGAGCAAAAACAAATTGCACCTTTAACATTTTTTTTCTGTATCTAAAAATGGAGTATGCCTGAGAAGCCATTGAATTGACTGAAGAAAAGATTATAAACCTGTGGAGCATTATTTCGACTTCTCCATCAAAAATGCTCGATCCACCCACCGACCGGTCCACCAAAACTGATAGCTCTGTTTTCTCATCTTGAATATAAATTCCAAGATTGATCTGAAACAAAATAGTAGTAACCAAATAAAAGAAAACGTAACATTTTTTTTTTTCTTCAGACACAAATTGAGTCAGGTAAAAGTAGCTTAAGTTTGAACTCACAGGATAGTAATTGCCAGCTACAGGCTGATTCACATCAAGTGTCCAATCGGCTCGGTAGTTTCGAATCTATATAGCAAATATCAGAAACCCTTTCATAAAAAAATTGTATTTCAGATCAGAGTTAGTTAATATCCTTACCCTTTCAAGAAAATCGCGCCCGTTAGAGTCTGTATAGAATGTCTTGTTGCTTCCAATATCTGTCTTGATCTTTGACACAATTTCTTTCCCAACTTTGTCGTCAATAGGTATAGGGCCAACAGCGTATTCAACCTCAACATAGTCTTTATCCTTGTAAACTTTAGTAATCTAAGCTCCAAAAAAGTTACAAATAGTCAGAGAAGTGGACTCGCCAAACTGATGAAAATATTCAAATAACTCGGCTTCATCACCTGATATACCCAAGAGTCTAATTTCTGGTGCACTTCATCGAAGAGTGGCCCACGAAGAACTGTGAGTGGGAACTAAATCACAACAAAAAAGTGAGGCAACGCAATGTGAGAAGAGTCTTTTACCAAAAAAACCACCTTGTCGTTTTCAGGCTCCAAAGGGTAAGTGCCATTTGGCCGGAAAATGTATGCTCCAGAAGCCTACAAGTAATGTAAAGGAAAAAACAAGTTATAGGGCATATGTAAAAATTCCAAAAATATCATTAGTATTGTAAAAGTATATAGCTGAACACCAAAACATAATCAAAATACCAAATGTTAGTTTGAAACATTAATCATCAAACAACATAAAGTAATCAACATTTGAGGCCTCAATTAGATTAAAAAAATCAAAACACCAACTGGAAAAGAGATCTGTCGATAAAACAAATCCGGGTTACTACATGTGTGTCTACAGCATGCCACATATCAAACATCTTACAAGAAGTGTTGGACAGCACAAGGAGTCACCGAAATTGAATTACCTGAGTATCGTTAGCGGTTACATTGAAACCTGCATAATAAATGTATGATTGCTCCAGTGAAATGTCAACCTTCATTGCCAAAACAAGCATGTTAATGGTAGCTAAGCATATCAGTAGCTGCTCTCTTGGTTTAGAATCGGTAAAAACGTTTTAAATATTTTATCAGGCTGAGAAGTAATGTCTTTATAAACTGATATAATTGAGAAAAACTAAGTGCTTTGAAGGATGTATATAAACTCTCGATATCAAACATGAGATTACTTATCACCCCCCCTATATAGACTGGGATACCAAATTGAAGTTCATTCCAGTACTTACGCTAGTCTAAGAAATTAACGATCTAATTAGTTGTCCCTTGGGATTAGGATCGAGTCAGTATTGAAACCACGTCAAAAAATCCCAAACATGACATGTAATCATCTATTGATCTCTCATTCTTAAAACCGCATCCCATGTTCGGTTGCATTGTTTCTAACAGCAGAGTGATACGGGCCAACTCAATGAAAGGGGTAGTAATCCTTCAGTATAAGAAATGAGGGATTAGTGACATACCTTACTTTTGCTATTGATATACCGAGTCAATTTACCGTCCTTTCCAGAGTATACAAGCTTTAAGTTACCGGGACCTACGACTATATCATCCTGTTCACTCCCATCGAACTTGTAAGTTATTTTTCCCTTTGAAGCAAAACCTGCACTCATCAAATACAAACATTTAACATTCCATGGTACTTGTGCACTCACCTTTGCTCAGGGTTCTATTACCAACCTTCGGGGCTAGCACTTAGACTGATGTAGTATGTGTTGAAACCCAATGGTGGGACAGTAGCTTCGAATGAGAGAGAATAAGCTGCAGCGCCAGAGCGGAGTTTTCGAGCATACAAATTCCGTATTGATAATATAGCATCAGCGATAGGAAGCACTTGAGATGGAATTAAATATCCAGCAGAATCTCTGACTTCAATGTTCTGGTTCGTTACCTGAAATAGGAACAACCAAATCAGAGTTAGTTTTTCACTGTTTCTGCTCTTTATTTCTAGTACAGAAGTAAATACTTCTGTAGACAAGAACAGTCTCTGTAGAAGTGCTCACTGGAATCCTCACTATGCCAGTCCGTTTCCACCCAAGCGAATTGTAGACAAGAACAGCCTGCATAGCAGAGTTTTAAGCAGAGACAAAAATGAAACAAGAGATATATACTTCACTTACTAGTCTTTTCCCATTAGAAAGATCAGCTTCTGTTGCAGGACAATAACTTATATTCAGCAGTGGGCACTAGAAACAAACAAAATAAAAGATGGTAAACAGATTTACTAAAAGAAATGAATTAATGCATCGTTTTAGAGAGCGAGGATTCAATAGGTTTTTAATCTAAAAAATATGGCTCTAAGGTGGGATCAATTTGTTTATTATACTCGATGTCGAAGCTTCCCACAAACTAAAGTTCCAGAAATTTTGACACTTCTGATGGAATGACAATGTCTCACGATAAAAGAGAGTTGTCAAAACTACACATGAGGCTCCAACAATGACTGCTAGAAGTGATATGTCATACGGGTGCAGTACACGAAACACGAGGAATGTGTGATACAATATTAGAATAAACATGATTTGACTTAGTGATGATTCATTGACTTCAAAACTATGGTTACAAGTTGATATAAACTTTTAGTGTTTATTGATTCGCATGAAACATTTAACACTTGATATAATATTTCTAACCTGTTCGAACTTCAGTCTTATACTCTGTGATTCTGAAGTTGATGTCTGAGTAAGATAGCTGAGAGAAGCTGCCACTACATCCGCGGCCTGGATATATTTTAACGAAAAAGCATTGAATTTCAAAAGAATGAACAGCCGTAAAAAAAAAAGAACCAAAAAAAAAAACCTCAAAAATCTTACCTCTTCGTAACCGATTGAAAGTCGTGTCGCATAGTCATAAGCAACATGTTGCTGTTCAGTACCTGTAACTGCATCATGGTGTTGCGAAATCGCTATAGCAGAGGCTAAAGAATCAGTTGTTTTTCCTGTCACGCTCCTTCCAACAAAAAACTCAAGTTGTCTAGCTGCCTAATTGAGTATACAAGGCATGTTAGTTTCCAGAGAAGAAAATGAATTAGGAATCATTAAAAGCCTTATTATATCTGAACATGTTGAGGATGATGATATCTCATGTTCAGTTGCTGAGTCCGAACAGGAGGATTTCAGAACAATCTCAATCATGGGTTACTCTCTGTTTTACCCAATCACACATCCATACGAGGATGTTGGAAGTAATTGGTATTTTTTTCGCACTTGCGATGAATAACTGGATCGTTAATTTGCTTGACAAACTCAAGTTGGCGAAACTTGAGTTTGAAGGAGAATATTGGAAATACATAGTAGGCAATGCCCCGTAACCGAAAAATCGTAAATGATCACATTTTATATAATGATGATAACCATTATTTTAAGGTGAATTTTGCCATCATATGTTAAGTCAGGTTGCAAGAAATTTAACAAACAAAAAATCAAGGAGCATAGCTTTTCAGAGAGAACTAACCAAAAAATAGCCACTCAACAATCTGACATAGCCTTTGATGGCTGGCCGACTGGTAAAATATCCAGTCCAATACGCATTTATACGATCTGCATATCTGATACATGGCAAGATGCAGCTATTATAAAGGGAAAAAAGACATTAGGAAAACGGTTTTTTCAATATGTGAACAACTCACGGAAAGAAGTCATCTGTTTTAAGAGGCCATGCTTCATTTAAAGCATGTTTAGCATCAGCATAGAAAGACGGTGTTGAATATAAAGCATTTACACGTCCATCCTGAAATTCAAAAGCAACAAGATGTCAAACTGAAATAGCTGGCTCAAGTTGCTCCAAGGGCTGCCAAAATTGAATGTTTGTTTTCCCTTCGTCTTACAAGGTTAACATAGTTTATAAGCTTGTCGATATTCCTGAACCATGATTGTGCATATTGATACTTGAAATCAGTCCCCATTGTCCACATAATATGGTTTGAACGAGTAACATTAGCCTGTCAAAACATAAGCTTTTGATTGTGAAACTACTTACTTGTTTCCCGCAGAAAAATAAAATATTTCGACATTATTTTCACCTGAAATAGAGCAGCAGCAACGAAATCCTCGACGCGTTGGTGGACATTGAAATCGAATAGATTGACATTGTCCTTCAGTATAACACAGAAAATTTTCACCAGCAAAGAAAGAAATTCCATGAGCATCCCAATAGAATTAGATTACATTGACATGCCACTAAACTTTCAAAATTTAACTCTACATTTTATTATTGTTTCAATGTCTCTAATGTTCCATCATTGTAACAAGTTTTGCATTTTGCGTCAAGATTTACGTGCATATAAAATTCCTGATTATTTTCGAAGTTAAATGGTGTTTCCTGAATTGTTTCCTGAATTGTTTCCTGAATAGTTAAATGGCATTGCTAAATTGTTTCCTGAAAATTTTTTCCGATACCTGAACAATTGGAGAATCATCATTGACTTCAAAGTAAAAACCATCTGGAGGTTCATAGTTCCCAGCATAGAAAGCACCAGCAAATATCTAAGATGACAATGCAGGTTCTCAGTTATGGATTCCAGAATCTAATCCATAGGGTCGAGGGATTCCAGAATAACCTGAGATAAAGAGCCACGAGATTTAGATCCCCGCCAGACGACCTCAAGCGTCTTATCACCTTTTCTTTTCGCTCTATCTTGATAATCGATACGACCAAAGAATAAAGCATCAAACCCAACCTAAAACACCAAGAGATGTGAGTGGCTTACCACTACAGTCGACGTATTTAGGATTAACATGGAACTTTGAGAACTATATTCCATTATGCAGTTAGTGGAAAAACATATGAGATCAAATACGTGCAAATAAAACAATGAGAACACAAGTTTTTATTCATGAATCAGAGGTTTGGATTCATGGAAATACCTCAGCTCCTAAAAGGTATGCCTGAACAGCAGAATGCCCGAAAGGGTCAATTTGCCAACCAATTCTCGGTGTGACACCAAATTCATCCTTCAGGAATCGATGGCCTAGAGTTGTCTGATCTATCATGTCAATATAATGTGTGGTTGCCTCGTCATGCATGCAAATGCCACCATTTCTGCAGTCAAAAAGTTGTTACAAAGGGAAAGTGTTGGAAATAGAATGAGACTCTTGTCTCACATTGATAGAAAAAAAAAAAAAAAAACAATGGCACTTTATAGTTGATTGACTGTAAACATCACAAGTTCTAAATAGGGATGTTTATTGGGGTGGTAGTAATCGAAAGCAAAAGAAACAGACGATATGACTAGCACAGTTGTAGGAATCAAAACGGAAAGAAACAAACTGAATAAACTAGAACTGAAACCGAATGAAAACTGAGACGAAACCAGAACTGAACATAAACGCAGTCATCCATACATGTTCGGTTGTGAGATTTCTAACAAATATTTCACTCAAATTACACAAACTAGAAATTTCAAAATAGAGAAAACAAAAGCTAGAACAGTACATGAACTCAAGTCGACCAGAATATACAAGCCCTTTCACAATGCTCTTCGTCTCTTCACTCTGATCTCTCCACCATCGCTGGAAAAATGCCTTTGTTTCATGAAAACAATGAGAAGTATCAGCATGAATTACTTGTCGACAAGTCTGATGAGAAGTGTATTACCTGTTCAACGTAGATAAATCTCCTGTTTCTGTCAGCTAGCAAAGCCGGAATCACTGAATCCAAAACATTCTGCACACACGCCCCCTACACAGAAGTAAAAGTTAGTTCAATTTGTTGAATGTATATGCTACAGTAGACAACATCCCACCTCCACTTTGAGTAAACAAAAAAATATGTGAGACGCTTCTTAGAATCATGTTTTAAGGACCATGAGTCATATCTGTTCATATTTTGAGAATATGTGACATTCCCCTTGTCTCCCATACGAGTACGACACTTCCAACTCGACTCTGAGATTCAAGGAAGGAATGGCAATATTTTTTTTTTTATAGAATTCACAGATATGTTCATCTCACCCATAACCATGGGTTGAGGAACAATGAACCATCAATAATTTGAAGAATTTGCCCCCACAAGGGTGGATTCTTCTGTAGATTATGAAGAACAGTACACTATGATGCGGCATAAGCTACGACAATTTGAACTCTCCATGTTGGTCCATGTAATTAACTCGAGGACTAGGGAATCAATAATCATGCCATCTCCAAATTGGAATTCCCAAAGAAAAAAACAATAAAATATACTGAAACATTTGTTATCCAATGCTTTTTTAACCATGGTTCTTAAAGCAGTAAAACCATGATTCTTAAAGCATATTCAGTAAAGCAGTACTCCAAGTACCTGGATCGAATTGTTCAATCCAACGTAGTACTGATCAATGGTCTTCAACCAGCCAACATCGTCATGAGTGTGCGGGACCAAGTGTACATTGATTTTCCCAGGGACGATACGCCCAGAAGTGTTGTAAACCTTATAATTTCCAGAAACACAAAGGGAACTAGCAGTTAAAACCAAAGAGAAAACCCAAAACCCCGCCATAGATGGGGCTTCCTCCCTCTGATTCTCAGTTTTCAGAAGGCGTGATAGAGCATTCCCAGAAAAACCCCACTGAAGAAAATGTCACGAGAACGTCTCTCTTAAACAGAATGCAGCTAGCTACTAGTTAGGCATGGAGTGAAGAAAAAAAAAAAAAAACGATCAGAGCTCCATGGATAAATAAAGGCTTTTAAAGAAGGCTCGCAATTCGCAAGTGGTTCGAGTCTAATCCTTTTCACGTGGAAACAAAAAATGATAAAAGTATAATTGCAATTTGCAGTGGGGCTGACTGCTGAATGCTGAGTAGACTTCAATGTCTATCCAGTGTGCAGTGACTCGTTGTTCCTTTCTAGCCTTCCATTGAAGAGAGCTTCGTGTGCTTCCGACAATTTCTAGTAATCACTCACTAATCAATCCTTGAAAAAAACCAATCCTAATTCGTTCAAACTTCCAATAAAAAAAAAAAAAACAAAATTCGTTCAAACTTCTTCTAATATACTCATCCGGATCTGATCTGGGCGACATGATCCGACAAAATCCGGAGTCATTCATAGCTAATCTGTGTTCTTAAAATAATCTGTAAACAAATAGATCGGAACTCATTAAAAGCTGGACACCAATCCAAAAGGCTTAGATGACTGCAGGAGAACCAGTAAATCTGCCTTCATTTATCACTTTGGTTTCAGAATCGATTTTATACATTCGGCTCTATGTTCATTATCAAAATTCATATCTGTTCTATGTTGATTATGTAATAAAAATAGATTATAAATAGATTTTATGTAATAATTTGTTTCAAATCCTAATTAATGCTATTAACACATAATAAGCTTTTTAAAATACAATCGTATCCTTAATTAATATTATTTAATACTTAAAAAAAGATTAGATGTGGATTCGGGTGGATAAATATCATTAAATATATCATTTTAAATTGTTTCTAATGGTAATTAAGGATATTTATGGATTTAGCCAAGTTAAATGTTGTTATTTGGTTATATGGGGGCTTTGCAAAAATGGTCATAGTTTTTTTCTCAAAATTACACATTTTGTCATACTTGTTTCATAAATACAATTTAACTCATACATTTTACACATTTTAACAAAAAATGTCATACATGTTTAAAAAATGAAACAATTAAACTATTTTAATATATTTTTTTTCCAGTGAGATAAATTGTTTGAATTTTTAACATATATGACATTTATTGTTAATTTTTAAACATGTATGACATTTATTATTGCAATGTATAAAATATATGAGTTAAATTATATTTATCAAAAAAATATGACAATTTATTGAATGGGGAAACAAGTATGATCATATTTGTTGGTTAGTATTTATAACAATTTTCGTCTCTATTGTTTTCAATTTTTACAAAATATCCTTCTTATTTCATAATTACAATTTATATCCCCTTTGTTTCAAAAATCGACAATTTATATCCATTCCGTTTGATGATGTCATTAATTTGAGATATATTTTGTTCAAAAAATAAAACATAAGGGGCATAAATTACAACGTCGAATGTTAATTTTTCCATTACTTAACGGCGTTGGGACATAAATTATCGATTTTTTTTAACAAAGTTGGGTTCAGCTCTGAGGCCTATATATATCGGGCCCTATGCGAGATACTGATATAGATTTTGAGGCCCAAATGGAGCCCATCACAATCACAAGCCACGTATGCCGGCTTATCCTATCTTGTTCTAATCTCACCGGAATTGAAGGAAAGTTTTCAGAGGAGCTTCAGAGTCTTGACGCCTCCTTATCTCCGGTCGGCCGGAGAAGAACAAAGAAATTGAACAACATTTCCCGTTTGATGCTACTTTAATGGCGTTCTCGTCAATTTTAACTTCATCGCCCCATTTCACTCCCGCCGCCAGAAGAACGCCCAACCACCAGAACCGCCGGCACGAGACCTTTTCAGTAACCGCCGCAATCCCCGCCGGAGCCGATTCCATAGACGGAACCGCAATCGCCGTCATCGGAGGCGGATCGGTAGCCGCCGCGGTCGCCGCCGTCCTCTCACTCGCCGATCCGGAGAAGCGCCGCCAGCTGCAGGCGGAGGAGGTCGGCGGAGGCGACAAGGAAGTCGTCCGAGAGTACTTCAACAACGACGGGTTTCAGCGGTGGCGCAGGATCTACGGCGACGGCGACGACGTGAATACGGTGCAGAGAGACATCAGATTAGGTCATTCCAAAACGGTCGACACCGTGATGAAGATGCTGCTCGAAGAAGGCGGTTTGAGAGGAATTACCGTCTGCGACGCCGGTTGCGGTACGGGCTGTCTATCCATTCCGTTGGCCAAAGAAGGTGCTGTAGTAACGGGCAGTGATATCTCCGCCGCCATGGTTGCCGAAGCTGAGAAACAGGTCTTCCTTCATCTTCTTCATCATCATCTTTCACTGAATGAATCAATAGCAATGCAGGCAAGAGAAGAGCTTCCTGTTCAGCATGGATCGGAACTCCCCAAATTCCAAGTATCCGATCTGGAAAGCTTGACCGGAAAGTACGATACGGTGATCTGTCTGGACGTCTTGATTCACTACCCTCAAGCAAAAGCCGACGCGATGATATCCCACCTGGCTTCGTTAGCCGATTCTCGTTTGATTCTGAGCTTCGCTCCGAAGACGTTTTTCTACGCCCTGCTGAAAAGAGTCGGCGAACTGTTTCCCGGACCTTCGAAAGCGACGAGGGCTTATCTCCATTCCGAAGCCGATGTGGAGACGGCGTTGCAGAGAGCTGGGTGGAAGGTGAGGAAGAGAGGGCTCGTTACTACGCAGTTCTACTTTTCCAGGATCGTCGAGGCCATTCCAGTATAGATTTATGGTACGCTCCTCCTAATGGCTGGCTAATTGAAACGTTGGGCTGAGCCCATGCCCGTAGGCCTAATTGAACTGAAGATTTCCGTCTTAGCCACATGCATGGAAGGAAATTCAATGCTGCCGCTCACCATATAACTAAATGAAACGTTGCTTTTCAATAAAAAAAAAAAAACGTTTATTGTTCGGCAAAAATGAAACATGTGTCATCGGAACTGGCGGAGACACTCGCACTGAATTTTCGGATCCGATTGGCTTCAAATTTCGCTGGCACGACCATCGGAATATGATGGTCCTCTGAAAAATCTTTTGGACGAGATTCAAAGACTTTTACGAAATTTCAACTCATAATTGGTGAAACATATTTACAGAGAGGCGAATCAAGCTGCACATTTGTTGGGTCAAATGGGGGATATCTATATAGCAGGTTAATTTTAGACTTGATGATGCAATAATTGAGTGTACATATTCAAATCATTAATGAATGATTTAACTAAAAAAAAACGTTTGTTTGAGATTAAAATAATAATAATAATAATAATAATAATAATAATAATAAAAGTAATTAAGCCTCCCTCACACGGTCACAGCCAAACAGGCTTGAGATTCAAGCTGAGAAGTGCTGTGAACGTTATCCAAGCGGTTGAAAAGATACCGTCACGCGGGAAGGAAATTATCGAATGGGATGCAGCTGGGGATGCCCTGTACCACACAAAGTGTGCTGAAAAGCCTCACATCGGATGCTAATGGAGTGCCTGGAAGGTTTTCGACGTTATTCCGGAGTCGTCAAGTAAATGTCTCGGGTTATTCGCGTTTCCGCCCAGTTTTGTCCACCATTGGAGAAGAATCCAGTAAGGTGTTCAATCATAGAAGAAACGGAATCGGAAAAATGGTCCAAGGGGATGGTTCAGAATGCACGAATTCAAGAGCCACGGTTGAATGGTGTTCCGACAAGTTGAGAGACTGCTCACTTCAAATGTCTACAACGAGAGGTAAATCAATTCATTGTTTCGTCATTCGGAATGAAATCGAGCCCGACTCTCATTTATGGATTTCGTTGATCAATTTCTACTCCAAGTGTGGTTATTTAAGATGTGCACGACAGGTGTTCGACAAAATGCCAGCGAAATGTGTGGTTTCATGGACTGCCCTGATATCTGGTTTCGTTTCTCAAGGCATGGTGGCTGAATCCATTGAGTTGTATTGTGCGATGAAGGCGGAAGGAGTGAGGCCGAATGAGTTCACTTTGGCCACAGTTTTGAAGGGCTCTTCAATGTCATCAGATTCGCAAACCGGGAGACAATTGCACGCAGATGTGGTTAAGCATGGAGTCCTTTCCGATGCCTATATCGCTTCTGCCCTCATCGATCTCTATGCCAAATTCGAGGAAATGCCGGATGCATACGAGGTATTCCATATGCTGCCGAGAAAAACTCCTGTTTTGTGGAATGTCATGCTCAATGGCTATGCAGAACAAGGCAATGGAGAGAAAGTTCTCGAGTTGTTCTGCGAAATAACGACGGAGCCAGAGATAAGTTTCGACAACTGCACACTTTCTATCGTTTTCAAAGGTGTCGTGGGCTTAGAAGATCTCAGAGTCTGTCGAGCCGTGCACTCCATGGCGATCAAGGCAAAAGGGGAGGAATTCGATGATTTCGTTAGGTGCAGTCTTGTCAACATGTATTCGAAATTCGGAAAGACGGAAGATGCTTACAAGATCTTTCTGACGATCAACCGCCCGGATTCAGTTGCCTGGTGTTCGATCATCAGCATGTTTGATCGACAAGGTTCGAAGGAGGAATCGGTCAGAATGTTCCGCAAAATGCAGCGATCCGGTGTGAGGCCGAATCAGTTCACCCTCTCCAGTGTTCTGAGTGCTGCAACCGACATAGGCGATGTTCGATATGGCCGGAGCATCCATTCGTGTGCCTACAAACTCGGTTTCGAATCCGATGTCTTGGTCAGCAATGCGCTCATCGGAATGTATGCGGAGTTCGGATCCATCCACGATGGGTACTCTCTATTCGACAGGATGGTCAATCCCGACGTCGTTTCCTGGAATTCGCTTTTATCGGGGTTCCACAATGATGGTTCGGATCAGGGAATCAAAATTTTCAGGCAGATGCTTGTGGAAGGATTCAACCCCAATGTCCATACATTTATCAGCATCCTGAGGGCTTCTTCGAGTTCATCGAATGTCGAAACCGGGAAACAGATCCATTCCCTTGTCGTTAAGAACAGCTGGGCCGATCACGCCCACATCGGAGCGGCCTTGATCGACGTTTACACCAAATGCGGATGCATCGAAGATGCGGAAACGGTTTTCAAAAGATTAGACGAGAAGGACGTCTTCTCGTGGACGGCTATGATCTCCGGCCATTCGCAATCGAATCGGGGCGAGAAGGCGGCTCATCTGTTCAACCGGATGAGGCGGGAAGGCTTTGTCCCGAATGAATTCACTTTGGCGAGCTGCCTGAGGGCCTGCTCCAGCATTTCGAGCCTCGAACTCGGTCGACAGCTGCATTCGCTATCGATCAAGTCCGGAAACTCCGACGACGTGTTTGCGGCCAGCTCACTGATTGACATGTACGGAAAATGTGGGTGCATGGACGATGCCGAGAAGGCGTTTGATGGGATTCCGGCAGGCGACGCCGTCTTGTGGAATACGATCATCTGCGGATACTCGCAACACGGAGACGGCGAAAAGGCCTTTGGGGCGTTTAAGGATATGTTGGCTGCCGGCGTGTTGCCGGACAAGGTCACTTTCATCGGCATTCTCTCCGCGTGCAGCCGCAGGGGTTTGGTCGAAGAAGCGAGGTCTCATTTTTCGTCGATGGCCGAAACATACGGCATTACTCCGGAGATCGAGCATTACGCCTGTATGGTCGACGTTTTCGGCCGGGCGGGGAAATTCGACGATGTGGAAGCGACGATCGAGGAAATGGACGTCGCCCCCGATTCTTCGATATGGGAGAACGTCCTTGGAGCGTGTAAGCTCCACGGAAACATCGAGTTAGGCGAGAAGGCTGCTCGGAAACTCTTCGAGCTCGATCCCGATACGGATTCGAACTACATCCTGCTTTCGAATCTGTATTCTGGTGGGAAGAGATGGACCGATGCTTCCAGAGTAAGGGCGTCGATGACGGGGAAAGGGGTGAAGAAGGAACCTGGATGCAGCTGGATGGAGATCGATTCTCGAGTCCACGTGTTCCTATCCGGAGACGTCTCGCATCCGAGGCTGGCGGAGATTCAAGATAAGCTGGAGGAGTTGAATCGGGGGGCTGTGGAGGCAGGGTATGTGGCGAACGTGGAGATTGTGCTTCGTAACGTGACGGAGAGTGAGAAAAGGGAGAGCCTTTTTCATCACAGCGAGAGGTTGGCGTTGGGTTTCAGCCTGATCGGAAAGGCGAACGGCGGCGGGAAGATCAGGATATTCAAAAACCTCCGTATCTGCGCAGACTGCCACGAGTTCATGAAGTTCGTATCGATGACGATGAGTCCTGCTCGGGAGATCGTCATTCGCGATGCGAAACGGTTCCACCATTTTCGGAACGGTGCGTGCTCCTGTAGAGATTATTGGTGATTGAGGGCTTCATATTGTGGCCCACTGATAACTGATAAAGAGCCCGTTTTAAAAATCGAGGGCTTTCATATTGGGCCAAGATCGGAGAGATACAACTGCTTCTTTCTCGGCGAACCAGCAGATATTGATTTTTGAAGTTCGCAGATCCGCGGTTCTGAAGATTCGAGTATGTGTGTTTATCGATCGACCTGAAATAATCTGCTGCTTGAGAGAGAGTGGGGGAGAAGAGGAGAATGGAGCATGTGGAAATCGAAAAGGTGGTGCTGACCTATTTAGAGAAAAGGGGGTTTAAGCAAACTGGAGTCGCTTTCCAGCAAGAGGTACAGGAAAGCAGTAAAGGAAGCAATTCTTCTTCGAACGTTCAATTTGATGCAGATATTGCCAAAAAAATCCTCTCCTTCAATGAGTATGAACTTAGTTTCTTAATTTTCAGTCGTTCTCTATTAGTTTCCTTCAGAGTTTTGCTTAGTTACTATGATGCTGTTATGTAGTTATGCAAGTGATAGTTTCTCACTGAAATAATGAAGTGTGGGGATAGAGGAATCGAAATGACACTGAAATTTTTTCTGTGTATGTTGATTAGTTCGTTTTTTGTTTTTTTTTTTCAGGGAGAATAGCCCTGTGCATTATCATGAAGGATATGGAAAACTCCGGTCTTGGGCTTATAGTTCGTTGGATCAATACCAGGTTGGAATTTCCTTTTCTAAGCCTTGTTTTTTTGTTTCTCATTGATTACATTGTGTGTGTGCCATGGAAATTATGTTCATGTAACTTATAATTTATTTTTATTTTTTTTAAAAATGATGGATATACCACGCGTGCAGTATTAATAAAATTTTCTTGATCGTTAACGTTGTGCAGCATGAGCTGGTCCGTGTTTTGTATCCGGTTTTTATTCATGCGTTTATGGATCTTGTTTCTAAGGGACATATTCAAGAAGGTTTGTTCATATTTTTCATCCTTGGTTATTCTTTTTTTTTTTTTGGTATATGCTCCTGAAGAAATTTATCTTTCCAGCTCGAGCTTTTTTCAATAGCTTTCGTGGAGACCATGAAATTGCACATTCTCGTGATCTTCAAAAATTGGAAGGTGTTCTTTCCCCTTCGCATCTGAAGGTCCGACCTTTTCATAAATTTCAGATTATCATCTACTATGTGTATATATATTTTAATCTTTTTCTCCTCACAAATGCAGGAAATGGAATTTGCACATTCTTTAAGGCAGAGCAAAGTGAGCATCAAGATATGTCAGGTAAGCTCGATCCTGATTTTTGAGTTTCACATTATCTTGCCTATCTCTGAATGTATCTTTTGTATATGGTATCTTTTTGTTCAGTTGGGGAGTCCCTTAATTACGACATGCATTTTGTTGCCTTTCTTTTTTGGATGAATGATGCTGATAATTCATTCAATAGGTCAAACATTCTGCTTAAAACTCATATTCAGTGAATATAATAAAATCATCCATTACATAGTTATTTTATTTGCTGAAACCTTTTCTGGTGAAAGTTTGTTTGATCAGAGGTGCAATAGATATTTGCTGCTGACATGGTTGTTTTTCTTTTTTTGGCTGTATATGTCAATGATCATTTTTTTTTTTTTTTCATCCAGTACTCGTATGATCTGCTTCTCCAATTTCTACACAAGTCTCAATCAATAAAAATGCTCAGCATCGTCAATGAGCATATCAACTTTCAAGGTACAACTGATCGGTGGTTCTGTCCTTTTTGCACTGCCCCTCATTTTCTTGCCTTCTAAATTTACAGTTTCACCTGGAAAACCAAGCTCTATAGCTGATGATTCTGATTGTGTCACTCTTTTTGGGAGTGATCAGGATGCGGCAAATTTGATAAATCAGAAGGAAATCCACTGGGGGGTAAGCATCATAAATCTTTTAACATTGATTTTGTACAGTTTTACTAAGACTGGAACAAAGTGCTAGTTTTGGTATAGTTTGTTTTTGGGAAAATTTGGCGTTTCCAAAGTATCAGAATTTAAAGAGTCTGCTCATCATTTTAGTTTTTCTAGTTGGATGGTCCCTGACATTTCTTTTACAATTCGATGTTCAGGAGACCAAATTGGTCTAAAATAAGCCAAATTCCATTAAATGAAACTGAATTTTGACTTGTTTATGTAAGGACTGAATTGGTTCAAAACCATCAACATGACATTAATCTAGTTCGTATAAATGAAAGTCGTGAAATGCATTTACGTGGTTCGAATTGAAATTTTCTCCTATCCATATTTGTTTGTCAATCGAGCCTTTTATCTGAATCTATTCATGCAATCTTTATTTTGGCAGCTACTTGAAGATTCATTGGAAGAGAAGTTAGAAAAGACTGGAGCTCTGCATGCAGAATCTGAAAAAGTGGATGGAGAAGCGAAAGAACCAGAAGTGGAAGAAAACAAGGTTCAATATTTTTTCTTAAAAAAAAATATTGATGTTTCTCTCATCTTGAGCGTGTAGCCCTGAATATTCTTCGTATTATCAGAAAAAATCTGTTGAGGGAAAGCAAGGCAGTACGCTTAAGAAGCTCAAAAAGGACAAGTCGGTTGGAACTGCTTCAAAAGCCTCTCGATTGGAGAACGTGCCAGCCTCTGGTGCACCGCGTGTTAAGGCAGAGCTACCTTTACCGGCTATGTATGTTCTCATAATGCTGCTTCCCATTTCAACCTGTATTTTTTTTTTTTTTTCATGAATCAGTTGGTCGTTTTTTTGTTATTTGACCTCTTCTCAGTCCGATGGAGGTGGAGCTTTCTATTCTTGAAGACTTGAGAAACCGTGTGCAATTAAGCAATGTGGCATTGCCTTCAATCAGCTTCTATACTTTTATCAACACTCATAACAGGTTTGCTTCTTTTCCGGAGAGAAACTCTGTAAATATGCTTGTTGATCGTCTAGCTCGAATAAAATTTCTTTAAAAATGAAATGTTGGATACATTTATTTTGCATTTTGAACACTATCCTTAGACATCAGATTTATTCATCAATTTTGTTGTATCCTTATGAATATGCTATGAAAACATCTTGATTTGAATATTTTGTAAAATGCAATCCATGACACTCTGTTGATTGAAAATAAGAATGTTCAGAGCATTATAAGAGGTATGTATCTTTAAGAAAGATTGTGATCCATAATTTTCTTCTTATTACAGCTTGAACTGTGCTTCAATATCGCATGATGGGTCGATGGTCGCTGGTGGATTTTCCGATTCATCACTGAAGGTTTCTTCTTTTTCCTTCTCTTTTCCTCAAATGATCTCTGTCAGTTTATTTGTTTCTTGATATGCTAAGTGAAAGTCTTTTATTGACAGGTATGGGATATGGCAAAGCTTGGGCAACAAAATAGAGGTGGGTAATTTGATTCTTCACAAATGCTACCAAAATTTGGTTTTAATTTTATACACTGAATGGTGTTTATTTCTGTAAGGTATTTCAGCAACCATAAATGCAGAAAATGAATCAGCTTCCGCAGAAAATTCTTCTGGTTCCATTGCTGGAGGGAAATCTTTCACATTGTTTCGGGGTCATTCTGGACCCATCCATTCTGCCACCTTTAGTCCATATGGGGATTTTATCCTATCTTCATCGTCTGATTCTACCGGTAAGTTGATATTTAATTTCGTGCCCTGTTTCTTAGTGCCTTCTTTTCTAAGTGATCTTTAATTAATCGCAGTCCGGTTATGGAGCACGAAGCTAAATGCCAATCTTGTTTGTTACAAGGGCCACAATTATCCCGTGTGGGATGTGCAGGTATGCACAGAATCCTCTACTGATTTAAAATCCATAACTTCCATCGTATGTTTAATGATGGAAATTGACAGTTTCGTAATGATCCTTGGTGCAGTTTAGTCCTGTAGGACACTATTTCGCAAGTGCTTCGCATGATAGGACAGCACGGGTTTGGTCGATGGACAGAATACAGCCTCTGAGGATAATGGCTGGGCATTTATCCGATGTAGATGTGAGTCTCGAATATTATTTTATTTATATGAAATTGCTCGATAGAGTAGCCCTGCCCTGACTGTTACATACCCTTGCGTGTTCTTAACTGAGAATAGTGTGGGGTTCTGTTATGATATCCAATTCGAAGGTGAAATGTTGCGTCGTATTTATGATTTTTGCATGCAAGATCATATTTTTATAAACTTTCGTTGATCGTCTTTGTAGTGTGTGCAATGGCATGCGAACTGTAACTATATCGCAACTGGATCCAGCGACAAGACGGTTCGCCTATGGGATGTTCAGAGCGGGGAATGCGTTAGAATTTTCATCGGTCACAGGAGCATGATTCTATGCCTGGCAATGTCGCCGGATGGTCGTTATATGGCCTCCGGGGACGAAGACGGTACAGTGATGATGTGGGATCTTGCGACGGGCCGTTGCATTTCCCCTCTCGTCGGCCACAACTCCTGCATATGGTCACTTGCTTTCAGGTAATGCTATCGTTTTGACATTTTTAGTCGCACGTTTCTCACGCTGCGAACTCGATTTTTGGTGCTTCAGTTGTGAAGGGTCGCTCCTGGCGTCAGGCTCAGCCGACTGCACTGTGAAAATATGGGATGCGGCTACGAGCTCAAAGGTGCCTAAATCAGACGAGAAGTAAGCAAGCACCGCACCACTCAGTTACTTGAGGTTAATAAATGATTCGATTTTTTTTAGCGTTTTCTTTCATCTGCAAGAACGGGAAGCGGGACGAGATTGAGATCGCTGAAGACGTTGCCCACGAAGTCGACGCCGGTCTATACTCTGCAGGTAAGCATTCAAGTTTCAACTCTCAGCTCTGCACATAACGGGGATGATGATTTTTTGTTTTTGCTTTGGTGGTTGGTAACAGTTTTCCAGAAGAAACCTTCTCTTTGGTGCTGGAGCCCTCTCCATGGAAACATGACTTCACTGAAGTTAGCAACAAAATGAATGGTTCCATTGTTTTTGTTATTTGATCACACATTATGTAACCCTAAATTATGAATACAAATACAAAAAAATTAGTTGGGTTTTACAAATGATAACTAAAAGTTTTGTAACTATTTTTGATGTCGGTGGAAATATTTGTAACTGAAAATGATAAAAATCAAAGTTTTGTAGTTGAAATTGAAAAATGTTCGGCGCGTGTAGCGCACGCGCTAGGGGTGAGAGTGGTAAAAATTTTGCAATGGCTGATTTTAAAACTTTTTAAAACATTTGTAGTTGAAAATGAAACAAAAAAAAGTTTTATGGCTTAAATTGATACAAAAAAAGATTTGTAACTAATTTTGATATTTGTGGAAATATTCGTGGAATAAAAACTCGTATGTCAGAGGGAATAAATAGCGTTTCGTCGCTGCGGATCGGTCTTCTCGTTGGTGAGTTTCTTTTCGAGGATTGATTGGCGTTTCGGTGCATGGTTGTTTTTCTATCTACACCACACGATTAGGTTAAATTGTTGCTGAATTGATTTATCGGAATGCCGACATGTTTAAATTCGGAATCGGCTGTGCGAGATGCATTGCCTGATTTGGTGGGAAAAAAATGGAATTGAGGGTGATATGGGCAATGCGCACGATGAGGAGGACGAGGATGAAAGTTGGTATAAAATACTAAGAAATCCATAACACTGAATCGATGCGGTGCACTCTGCAAAAATAAATGCAATAGTTTGATATAGAAACAATGTCATAAAAATGATATATGTATGGTATTAAGTATGAAAATTTTCAGTGAAAAGTGGATAATTTGAA
>KE527685.1:0-11265 GCA_000441915.1 Genlisea aurea | reverse complement strand
AAAAAAAAAAAAAAAAAAACTTAGAAGTATGTGGCTCCTTTGTTAGCACATGTAATATTTAAGTCACATACCTGAAGTGTCACATAAAATTTCAGTCCTTCATTGACGTTCTGCTTAATTTCTCGAAACTTGGCTATGGCTATTTCAATCTGCCTATATGCCTTTTCACGAGAGGCTACAATGAACCGACGGGAAAAAACTCAACAACATATGATGGATATATAGAAAACACTGAGCATCAAAATCTGCTAAGGGGGTGACCGACCCTCAGAGCTTTATGAACTCTCATACCTTTATAGTCTTCAAGGTTAAAAATAGCTGAAAATTCATCATTCTGGGCCTGAAAAAGATTCACATTTTATCGACACTATGGAAATATCAGAGGAAATATTTGTTCAGAATAAGCAGAACATGCTGAATATACATGTAATCTATGCATATGCTCTCGAATCTGAAATCGGTAATACGCCTCAAACATAAAATAGAAACTCTCCACATACTTATCATTTCCGGTCAATAAAAAAGGTACATTCTGTAAGAAAAAAAAAACCTGAATATTCAACAGCAATTGTTCTTGAGCATCGAGATTCTTAGCAATTTCACCGCAGATTTGATCATATTTCGATATCTCCTTCCTAAAAAGATCCTCATAGGACCCAGCAGAGGACATCAATTTTGGCAGAATATCATCCTGTACACATGCCATACCCACAGGAAATTTTAACGAAGATTTAAGCATAATTGAGAATACCCGAGAGTGCAAATGCTTTTCGCAAATAAATTAACGAACTAAAAATCATTGAATAGAAAACATTTGGGTGCATCACCCGTCTGTCTCACCTTCCTTTTCATCTCTTTCAGCATATCTTCAAGGCCAGCTCGCTGAGCACCAAGAGACTCCAACTGCCTCTACAATCACCATTCATCGAGGAACATAAATGCGCATCAAAATCGATGGAGCATCAAATTAAGTTGGATGTGAAACAAATGCACACAAGATAGCAGTATAGAGATACCAAGCTCTGCTTCAATGCTCCAACTACAGCGTCTTCATTTTGATCCAAAGACATCATTGGCCTAGCAAGAGTAGGCAAGGCAGATTCGATCTATAAAAAAAGGAAAATAAGGAAGCAACTTCAGTCTAAAGATGCACCTACAACAAATGCATCAGCAAAAAGATCATCATTTTTATTAGATTTTACTCATGTAGCTCAGAAAATAAGTACAGAATATATAACCTACAACGGACATGCTGTAGAAATTTTCACATATATATACCAGGGGGGGCAAGACACGCCCAGCTTCCATTTATACTCAAGATCAAAGTCAGATAGATGTAGGAAACAAAGTTCAAATGCTTACTGGATGGCGGTCAAGGATTGACATAAGTGCAGCATTTTCTCTAACTGATCTTTCTATTCGAGCATCACTTTCAGAAGCTTGCTTTAAATTTGCGGCAAACTTATTTAGCCGGTCTTTTAAGTTCTTTGTTAAGGTACTGGATTGTGGCCTAGTCCATTTTGTTCCAAATTGGTTTCTGAATTGAAGATCTTCTGTTGACTCTTTCTGAAGTTGCTCTTCAATTTCTACCAACATCTCATGGTTTACTCTCCTCAAATCTTTCAGTTGCTGAAGTTCACCTTCCAGACCAATGGGCCCTCCACATATTTGTACAGCCTCTACATCTTCTTTTAAAGCAGCTGGCAGGCTGAAATTTCCCTCTAGAGCAAGAATTGAATCAGGTAAGTCCATATCTTTCAATCTGACTCGAGCCAGTTCACTTCCCTGCTGCAAGTTTTCCGCCTGAGTTCGGATTACATTATCCAGCATTTCAGTATACCTAGAAAGTGCTTTAGCAGAACTATCAGGAACAAGGCTGGCAAACATTTTATCCTTGCTGGCATCCAAGACCTCATCCATGACCAGGGGCTTAACCATTGAAAAGCTAGGAAGTGGTTTTAAAGAACTAGCTGGAGGAACCCTCATCAGGTAAACTCTATCATTCTCCTTGATTGCCCTTTCCATATTGGAATTCATACTGGCCTCTAATTTATTTACTGAATCAAGGATCTGCTGAGATGCACCTCTTGGAGATGACTTTTTTGCCTCTGATAATGCATTTAGACCACTTTTCAGACGAGCAATTTCTTCAGCAATCTCATCCTTATCATGCAACTCTAAACCGTATCGATAGCAGGCCTCCGCATAAAACAAAGCTGCCTTTAGCTGGACATGAGCAATCCATGCTTTTTCAAAATGCTGGCTCAGAGAGGCAGTAGTTAAGGCTGCCAAGGCTTCCTCATAGAATAGACCAGCCTGTTACAAGGACAATTGAAATTGTGATGAAATAAATAAGAAGGCCACAAAAATATTCTTATATGGCCACTTAAAATACTACATAAGTAGAATATGAGAGGGTAGGAAAAGCAGGATCACCTGTCTTGATATCTTTGCACAGACACCATGGCTACTTCCCTTAGCTATCGTATTCTCGTATACACATTCTTGGGCCTGAGCTAACATCAGCCTCTCCAGCATTCCAACACACTCAACAGAAATATCAAGAGTAGTCGAAGTTCCAACTGAAGCTTTCATTGACACATTATCCCTCAAATAAGCAAATGCCCCTGCTGCGGCTATGAATGAATGCGATGCCTGTTTCCTTCCCTCAACGGCAGAGCGATCAAAACTTAATCCCATTTGACTATGGACAGCTCCCAAATTAAATAGTACTGCTGCCTTTTCTACAATAAGCACAAAAATTATGATGAGTTCAGAAAAAAACGACAGGCAAAAAAACTGAGGAAGACATTAGCTAAACATGAGAAGAATGGTGCTTCTTGAGGTGATCTGGAAAGGCTTAATCATCAACGTATAACAATCCATTAAAACCGATCATTCTTGGAGAATCAAGAGAAGAAAGTGGAACTACCGAGATGTATGTTCTGTTGCGTGGCCTTTTGTTTACTCTTAAACGCGTCAAACCAGACGAAGGACACATTGCTGACATGATCCTTATCCGGCGAAATCGGAAACCTGGATTCCACCGCACAGAGGGCTTTATAGTAGTTCTGAAGGAGATCGCGCCGCACCGACAGAGACTCCCCGGCGCCACCTCTCTCAACATCGGAACGGAACTGCTTCAGCGTCTGGAGATCATCCTCCACGTTCTGAGCTTCCCGCTCGGAATAATTAATCACGACGTAGTTCCGAAGCGGCCGGTAGATGTCGAGCGGATTGGTCTTTTTCTCCACGATAGCCAACATAACATTGCCGCTGGGACCCGACGACGGCGACGCCATGACCAGAAGTTATCTCCGATCGCCGTAAACGTAATCCCTAAGGCAAAATCAACGGACCATTTCTGCAGAAATTGTAATTAAAAAAAAAAGAAAGACAAAGACGACCAAACCCGAAGGGCCATCCGCAATTTCACATAACTCAAAGGACCAATCAATAAATAATCAAACATCTTTCTACATCTTCTCCCTCTGTTAAACAAAAGAAGAAAAAAGCTTCACAATTTTCAGAAGTTCTTCAAAATCTTATCAATGGCGACTCCATCACCCACCAGGATAGAACTCACCTCCTGCAAGAGAAAAAAAAACCCAATTACGTACAAAAAACAAGCCCAAATAAATATATCATACGAATCACCACCTCAGCCATTTGTTTCTGCCCACAGAGAACTGCAGCAGTGGAATGAGGGCTTATTATCCTTTTATCTCTACCAAATGCAGCCTGCAAAAAGCTCAAACATCAGGAAGAAGATAAGCTTCGCATACTTAATATGGAGATAAACACAGCAGAACCTGAACATAGCCTTTCTCTCCTAACCAAAAAATATCGGGTTGGGAAAATACAGGGACGATATCGACACCAGAAGATCTCCAATCATTGAACCTCTCCTACCAAGTACCAACGATGTATGATTAACAACTGGGAAGTGATGGAATCGATCAGAAGAAGATATAAAACAGACACACCTGGTAAGCCATCCTGGTGAGGTTTCTAGCTCCGTAGTAAAGCCTGACATCAGACCTCTTATCAGCGTCGAAACCTGTTTCGATCAGTGCTCGAATTGGACTGGTTATGGGGGTGGAAAAGGTTAAACGATGAGGAAGGAAGTAATCGAAGGTATTGGGAATTTGATGAATGTGTAGTGTACCTGATTCCGGATCCGGTGGCGAAAATGAGCACCGTCGGAAAGTTTTCAGGCGGGGAGATTTGGTCGACGTCGAAACCCTTGCCGGTCGCCGGGGTCAGGTCTACGATTTCGCCCTTGGTGAGGCGGCAGAGCAGCTCGGCGGTGGAGCCGGCGACTGATTTCACCAGAAATTCGAAGACTCCTTCCGACGCGGCGATCGCCGGAGGCGATGCGATGGCGAGGAACGCCGGCCTGATTGAAGGATCCTTGAGTCGGATCTGTAAATACTGGCCCGCCCTGGTGTAGGAGGAAGCCAGCTCGGGAGCTTCCGATACGTCGACCGCGATGTGGAAGAGAGACTCCGCCGCGGGGGAGACTTTCACCAGCGGCGCCGGAGTCCAGACGACGGTCTCCTGAGCCGCCGATGCGACCGAAACCCTGCTCCGCCGCAGATGCCGAGTGAAGCGGCGTAGTGGCCGGAGTCTAGGAAGGGACATCGGCGGATACAAGAAGAATAGGGCGGCGCGTTGGGGCTCATTACAAATAGGCAAGCCAACAACAACAGCCGCCATTTTCGTAGGCCGTCGTCCTCAACCTCCTCCCCACACCCAAGCCGCCATTTTCTATCCTCGTCGCTGGAAATCCCCCCCGGCGCCACATGGCACACTCCGATTGGAAGATTTCCCATTCCATATATTTCTACCAGATCGAAGATTCTCAAGAACATCAACACATACAGAAAACAACAGAGCTGCAGGAAAACCGCCATTAACGACTTCGATCAATTGCCCTGAGCACCTCCTTCTCCCAGTCAGTGCAGATATTCACAACGACGAGGGCCACAGCTTGAACAGAAAGTCCCAACACGATCCCAATCCAAAGTCCCTGGAAAGCTAAACGAATCACAACGACGGAAGGAAGAAGACGCCCCCATAGCGAAAAAAAACCGGGCTCTCACCATGCCACCGATGCGAAAAACAAAGGCGAGCAGCAGAGCCGAAGGAATCCCGACGACGTAGTACGCTCCTAGATTGATGGCCGAGCACAACCCCTGCCATCCGCATCCTCTAGCAGCTCCTGAAACGTGGGAAGAACAGAACCGGTCGTTAATTCGATGAATCGCTGGTGGTGGTTTTACGGAAGGGGGCTATAATAGACTTGCCTGACAGCACACACTGGAAGCCGTCTAAGAAATCCGATAGTGCCAGCAAAGGCATGATCTTGGCGACGTATTCGATGACTTCCGCCTCGTTGCTGTATAGCTTCCCCCAAATACTTCGAACCAAGATCGTTGCCGTCGCCACTACTAGACCCTCTGAAGCCGCGATTACTGCAGCCACCGATACAGCTAAACGAGCCGATTTCGAGCTGCCGCCGCCTAGTTCATTGGCAACTCTCATGCTGAGGAAAAAAAGGGAAGCGTATAAGTCCGGGACATTGGAAATAAAAAAAACGGGCAGGAAATGTCGCAGTTCTAGCCTTACTGCACCGCCAAGTCCGACTGAGATCATGTACACCGTCCAGCATGTATTGAGGCTGCATAGCAGAACCCCGAAATTTTCGTGACATCGAGATTCAAGACAGGGGTAATACTTCAAAAAGAAAAAACAGACCTTATAGATAATACAGATGTCTCTAGTTTCGGATTCGGAAGGAGGCCGGATAACAGAACAACCATCTCAAATGACCAGTATTCAAAGCTAGAAAAAAGAAACATTCCCAATTCCCATGTCAAAAAAAAAACGAGAAAGCGGAATACGTTCAGTTCGAAATACCAGATCATGATAGCCGAAGGAACTGCGAGCTTCAGAAAACCGAGTACGTCACAGAAGGCTTCACTCGAAAAACCGGCGAAACTTTCCCTGCATTCTCCGGAGAACACGATATACAACGACAGCAAAAACACGTTAATCCAATACGAAACCGTATTTGCCAGAGCAGCCCCTTTGCAACCGAGCTCGATTACAAACAAGAAAAACCAGCACAAGAGGGCATGGAATACGGTAGACGCCCCGGCGACGATCATCATGGGAACCACGATATTCTGAGCCTGCAGGAATCGAATGAGACATTGGAGTATACCGTAGGCGAAAAGCCCCGGAATCATCCATCGATTGAATTCACCAGCTCCAGCAGAAATGGATCGATCTTGTCCGAATGATACGAGGATGAAGCAAGTATTGTACCATACCAAGGCGAGAGCGATGCTCAGAGCTAATAGAATCAAGACAGCCCTTTGAGTGTGGATTCCGAGCATGTGGAATTGTTTAGCACCAAAAGCCTGGCCACAAAGTGTCTCTAGAGCACTTCCCATACCTAGCTTCAACACATATATAGTGACTTCAATAAACTTTCCCATATAAAATTCCAAAAAGAAAACGGGAAGGCGATGCTTACAAGTACACTGAAGCCCGATACAGAAGCAAAAGAAGTGGCCATTGAAGCACTGGAGAGAGATAGTTCTCCAAGGTGACCAACGAACATAAGAGATATTACCTGTAAAGAATACAGCAAAAGGTTTACTGCTATAAGAGGCAGAGCCAAGCCCAGCTGTTTCTTGCCCTCCTCAATAAATTCTCCCGTCCACAGACATCCACCATTAACGCCACCATACGTGTTTTCTCTGAGAAGACTTTGAGTTCTGATTTCTGGGATTGAAACCAGAGGATCTGACTCCTGAGAGCTCATTCTCTTGGAGAAAAAAATAAGCCACTCACAATCAAGTTAGAGGAAAAAATGAATCCAAATGCATAAATAATACCAATCAAGAAGTGGTTCCCACAGGGGCATTATGATAATTCGAGGCAGTACGATATGGTCCACAGATCAGCAATGATCAACCACAAATAAGCTTTATATACTTGTCAACAACTAAAAATGGAAAGTGCAATTTTGCAAAAGCAATTTTACACATGCAATCTACTGCCATATTGCGACGTGATACAATGACGAACCAGTGTTTTTTTTCCGAGTCGGAAAAAGTGAATCACCTCCCGAGAAGCTTAACCACCGATGCACCGCCCAAGTACAGACCCATAAGCGGGCCAGCTAGAAGCATCTGAGTGAGAGGGTCAGTCGATGGGGTGAGCACAGCAGCTGCGACAACTGAACCGACAACTACGTATCGCCAAATCGACAACATCTGATCGGATGAAACTAGGCCGAGTTGTCCAAGGAGCAGCTGAACGACTGGGACCTAAGCGTATTCATAGAACTTAATGTTAACAAAACATGGGAAACCATGCACAAGGACGTGCATAAATTGGGAAAACGGATCTAACCTGGAAAGACAATCCAGTACTGAACATGAGAATCAGGACAAACTCAAAGTATTGATCGATAGACCACAATGATTCAACAACCCCTTCTGCATAACTAACGAAGAATGTTAATGCTGCCGGAGTAAGAACATAGTATGAGAAGATGATTCCGGCATAGAAGAGTATCGACGACCCTAGAACAATTGGCCCCAGAAATCTTCTCTCTGAAATTGTCAAACCTGGAAGAACGAAAGCGATGATTTCATAAAGGATGACTGGACTTCCTAACAGAAGGCCACAGTATCCCGACACCTGGGAAATAGATTGTAATGGTTTCAGTATTTCAACATACAAAATAACAGTAACAGAATTCGGTAGACAGAAACCTTAAGTGATGTGAAGAAAAATTCTCCAGGAGCTAATTGCAAAAAACGAACACCTTGTGCTCTAACTGGAGCCTCAAGAAAGATGATAAGATCTTTAGAAATTGCAAAACAACCAATTATAGCAGCTCCAACAGCCAAAACTGATACAAAGATTCTCTCCCTTAATTCCTCTAAATGGTCATATATACTCATTTCTTTGTCATCTGGAAGGAGCTCTTTACTTGGGTAGAAAAAATTGTAAATGGAGCTCCCGACTTCATCAGAATCATTGCTCATAAGAGTATTTTCCAACTCTCCATCATCTGCCATGCCACAAGATCATATTTCAGAAGCAAAATGATGAATTCAAGAAATATGACAAGAAACACTTCAAAAACCAGATTCGAACAATCCTAATCAAGAACATTTCAAGCTAATTGACCCTTTTGCAGAAAAAAAAAACACACAATACCAAGCACTAGAACTAAAAATAAATCAAGAAAACTCAAAACGTTACCCATGCTTTTATCAACTGAAGGCCCCACCCCATTCAAATTGCTGCCACTGATTTCTCGAGGTTTCTCGGTGACGTCTTCGATGGCTGAGCACACTAATTTATTGAATTTTCTCGAGCAAACCAATTTATTCGACAAACCGCTCAACTTGGGCTTTCCACGGTTAACTCCAAGAACAGTCTTCGTCGTCGCACTCGACGTAAAGCAGTTGAAACAAAAAGCACTGCTACCCATACGCGGATTAGATATGAGAGTGCCTGTACTTCCCATCGCCGCTTCCAAAACGAGCAGAATGATCGAATAACCGTGAACTGCGATTGAAGAAGGACGATATTTTTTTTTGGCAAGATTAAGCGTATCTTAGAAACGAAGCGTATGATTTTTCTATTGTACGCCTCTTTTGGGCCCAAATGGTCCGGCCCAACATTTTTGGGCCCAAATCACCCTTTACAAGCTCCCAATTACCAACTGCTGAGTTTCCCGCCATCAATGTCCCCTTTCCACGGCAAAGAGGAGAAGGGAATCAATGGTTCTGGAGAATGCTGCGGAGGAAGCCCAAATTCTTCTTCGAAACAGAATTTCGAATCCCTCAGTTGTATTCTCTTTCATCACCGAATCCCCTGATTCCAATTATAGGTTCGCCATTTCCTTCTTTTTTTTCTTTGTGCGTTGTCACTCTTCTGTGAATTATTTAGCAGTATAATTGTATGAAATCTTAATTAAGAGCTGTTTCTGGAGTAACCTGCTTTATTATCTCTCAGAAAATTGAAGCATATTATATCAAGTTCAGTAACAGAGGCATGCAGCAATTCAGCTTTACTTTTAGGTCCTAGAGGCTGTGGAAAAATTGAGGTCAGCCGAGCTTCTTGCTTAAGAAACAAGATATTGAGATACCATATCAATGCTAAGCTGTTTTTTTTCTGGTTTAGATTTTGCAGATTGTTCTAGATGAATTACTGAAAGAATTCCCAGATATGATTTCTGTGGTATGTGTCGTGTTTATAAACTTCTCTTCTTTTGGTGGTTGACTCATGTATATGATCCTGACTCCATTTTTGCAGATTAAGCTCAATGGACTTCTACATGGGGACAGCAAATGTGCAATGAAGGTCTCCATCTGATAAATTTTTTTTAATGAGATTATGCATTTCCTTACAGGTTGATTCCTTACAGGAAATAGCTAGGCAGTTATGTGTGGAGCATCAATTGCTCTTCTCTAGAATGGTAATCTTACTCTTGTTATGAACTAATATATGCCATTGGAAAATTGACTGACTTCTTTTTTTTTTTAACCCGTAGGCATCATACGATGATAACTCGCAGTTCCTGATGTCTATGTTGCGGTAAATCCATCGACATTTCACATGGCAGCTGTATTTTTCAGAAGAATAATAAGTTATGTTTCTCCGTACTTGAGTAGGGAATGCGGACTAGCTCATAAGACAATCGTCTTTGTGCTTGAAGAATTCGACCTTTTCACACAGGTAGTAAAAGAAGGCCTGAAAGTGTTTATGAAACGTGAGTAGTTTATACAATTTTTTTTTTGAATTTACAGGGAAAACAGCAACTCTTGTATAGTTTGCTCGATGCATTACAGTCCGTTACATCTCAAGCTGTCGTCATTGGAATTAGTTGCCGACTGGTATGAGAAACACTCGCTTCTGGAGGGAAAAAAAATAAAAAATAATCCCGCATTGTATTTTCGACGAAATTCTTATTCGAATGCAGGATGCGGACCAGCTGTTGGAGAAACGTGTGAGGTCTCGATTTTCTCACAGGAAGCTGTTGTTTCCTCCTCCATCAAGTGAGGAATTGCAGAGGTAATCGATCATCTAAGATTTTTTCATCCCGATTCCCCCCCGTTACGTCTTGTAGTATCATGGCTGGTTTTTTGACATGTAGAGTTATTGAGCACATTCTAAAGCTGCCAACAGAGTCCAGCCTTCCAAATGATTACACAGTTGCTTATAATGCCAAACTCCTCGTATCCTTTGCGTATCCATGTCGAAAAAAGTTCAGTCGAAATGTATAGTTTTTTTCTTCCCAAGTCGTGTTCGACCCTTGATATAAAACGATGCTCAGAGCATCCTGGAAGGCAGTAAATTCAAAAGCATCGTCGAGGCATTAAGCTATTCCGACTCGACCATCAGCCATCTGTTGAAATTTCTGTGAGTATGACTGGCAGCAAGGAAGTGCTTTTGTTGTTTATATTCCCTTCTGCTTGATCGTTTTGCCGTTTAGTTTCTGTGCCGTTAGCCATATCGACCTAAGGACCGGCTTTCTATCGCTTGAGAATTTCAAAACGGCCCTGCAAAAAGTCCAGAGACAGCCAAAGCTGGAATTTTTGAAAGGTCTCACTGTGAGATCATAGGAAACACATTCAAACTTTTTATGTTTTGCTTGATGATTCTCACATGAAGTGGAACTTTGTTTTATGTCTCAGACTGCTCAGTTTTGGAGCTCTATATTGTGGTGTGCATGAAGAGGATGGAACTGAAAGAGGTGGAGACATGTAACTTCAATTCCATCATGAAAGGTGTGGCTTCAAATCTTTTTTTTTTTCTGTGTTCACAGAAAGACAGAAAGATGATTTGATTCACATGCTAAATCGCAGAATACAAAACCGTACACGATACATTCCAGACGACGGATTACTATGCTCGAAACGTATGCTTAAGGGTGAGTATAAAACTCATCGAACTCACTTTTTTTTTTTCTTCGAATGCTGCATTCTGAACTTGAATTCTCAGGCGTTCCAGCATCTCGTCGACCGGCAACTGGTTTCATTTGAGGACGGTAAAGGGCACGGCCAGTCCATCGAATTCCGTCCTGTGAAACTTTTAGTTTCGCGGCACGAACTGCAACTCGCGTTGAAATCCCATGCCTCTTGTCCTGTAAGTCCAACTACATTTCAGAATTTTCATGAACACAAATTCAAAAAACCGACTTCTTGATGTGTTCTTTTTTTTTTTTTTTTT
>KE527680.1:0-15899 GCA_000441915.1 Genlisea aurea | reverse complement strand
ATATTGATTGAATTGCCAAAAAAAAAAAAAAAGGAAATGTTATGCTGCTGCTTGATTTAACATGGTTTAATGGAAATGCTTTGTTCTTGCAAAAAACAAGTAATGTGAATCGAAGTAGATGATGCAGACCACTTTATCTGTACTTGTATTTTACATTATATGGGAATTCTTAATGGTTAACCTGATCTCTGCTCAGTCGCTGAGATTCTTATGCAGTAGGCGGTGAAAATGATGCATGGCCGTCTCAACCGAAGGACTGTATCGGCCAACATTGTATGCCGGTGAGTCGAGGCCTCGCTGTACTGCCGTGCACAGCGCAATGTCTTCTTCCTGGATCATACACGACGATGAGAAGGATCTTTGAATAGCAGACGTGCACGCTCAGTCCAGGTCAGAGAACTTACTTGTACTATTTCGCTCTCTTTTAGGCTCCCGTCTATGAATTGTTTGTCATCCTGAGAATTAGTTTCGGAGCATGATTAGTAAGTCGTTTTTTGTTGCTGTTGCTTTGGTTTTACCTTAAATGAGGGTTCTAGGAAATAATCAAATACAACTTGGCATCTCTTAGGTCCCATCGGCAGCACTAGATTTGTGTCCATCCATGGTCCGTACCTGAGAACCCCGGATACCACCCATGTCGACGACTGATCGAGGTGAGTTTTTTTTTAATATATAATATATGAAGTTTGCATTACCTGTTGATCATGAAGTTGGGGTAGATGAATGCATATATAGCCCTTGATCCGAGTCTGGAAGCCTGTTTTTTCCCAGTGCAGCTTTGAATGCTCACTCTCTCGTACACCTCGGTGGAATAGGAGTCTAACTGTAGGGAAGATGAAAGACCCTTATGGGCGTAGGGTACGTGGTACCCTCCGTCCAAGTAGTTGTCGCAGAACACCTGGACGAAAAACGAAGAAATCTAGAAACCCTCTGTTGATCCGTTGTTTTTGTGTGTTTTTTTTCTGCAAAAAAAATCTCAAACCTTCCAGTTGCATTCTAATGTATAGACTCTTCTGCAGATGAAATGTAGAGACGCATCAGTGATCCCGGTTGAAGCCAGTACGCGATGAGCCGTGGGGCCGAGCCATTCGTGACCAGGGTGGTGGACGTTTCGATGGTGGGCGGCGTTGATGAGTATGAACGGCCCCCAGCGGGCAACGTCGAGAGGAAGAAGTCCCATTTCGTGGATTCGGAAGTTTTCGATCCCATCTGTTCTGGTTGGCTTGAGTAACGAACCATCTAAGCCGTAGGTCCACCCCTGAAACACAAAAAAATGGAAGAAGAACAACTGACGACAAACAGGCGGTTGGTTGGTTTGTAAAAGAAGGAAGAAGAGAGACGTTACGTGATACGGACAGACGAAGCAGTTTGCCGGGTTGTTCCCGGCGCCGGAGGTGAGGAGAGTCGCGCGGTGGCGGCAGATGTTGTGGAATGCCCGCAGGGATAATGCTTCGTCCTGGCAAACCAGGTACTCCATGCTTCCCAATCTGATGATTCAAAAATATTGACTTTTGGCCGGTTGGATCATTAACTTCCATTGATTTCAGATGTGTACGGACGGTGGTCTGTTTTTTACCTGCCGGTGAAATAGTCGTGGACCTTTTCAACCTGGTCCTTCCGCCCTGACGCGACGGAGGAAAGGAATCACTTTTTACCGACGGTAAATGAAACACGACGGCGACGAAATTTACCGACGGCGTGCCACCCACGGTGGAAAACCCGATCGATTTCACGGGAATAGAAATCCGGGTCGTTGTACCACGAGCTCGGCGGCGTGACAGCTTCTTCGATTGGAATTTCAGGGTCGAATTCCGCCACCAGTCGTCCCGCTCTCGCCGCCGCATCCCGCCGGAAACGGCTGATAAACCTGGGTTTCTCGGAAAACCCCGCATCATCGGTTCGTGGGAATTCATAGGAATGGTGAAAACCAGCGATCATTCGCGTCGACGTCATGGACCGACCGGGGAAGTGTGTCGTTATTAAACTTGTCTTCTTTTTTTCTGCACTAATATGTGAAGCGTTGTTCTTTCCATTTACAGATGTGAAAAAGAGACTTCCTTCTGTTTGTTTACCTTCTCTTCTCTCTTACTTCAGCTACAGGCACGTACATAATGGAGGAAGAAGAAGAAGAAGAAGAAGGTTTGGTTGCTGATTTCCCCGATCTCTTCTTCGTAATGGGAAGTTGCTGTAAGACTTGCTGTAATTCTTCAACCCTCTTCTTGATCCTGCTCAGCTTCTCCATATCAGCTTCTTCAGCTTTCATCATCACATTATCATCAGTCTCTGATGCTGATCTCTCATCACCTGCCATCTCAACCTGTTTTCACCAACCATATCACAGGTCAGTTTTTGGTAGATCCATGGCTACTAACTTAGTCTCTATCTAGTGTTTTTTTTTTTTTTACCTTTCGTGCCTTGAGTGCCAGATAACGTGCGTTCTTAAACCATTTGTTGACCTGTGAGAATTCACAATGGCTTTCGTTTTTTTTTGTTGTTGTTGAATTCGAAACACTCTCACTAGTTTTTGTTTGTTCTCTTTACCTTCCCAAATTCGAGGCCTAGCTGTTTTGAAAGCTTTACTCTTGCAGCTCTGGTAGGAAGTTCCGTCTCCGAGAATACAACCCGAAGCTTCTGCAACGACGGAGAGTCCGTTATTCGGGATCCAAATGTATGAGAAAAAAAAAAAAAAAATTGTATGGCATACTCGTATGGCATCGGAAGGGAGCTTCGCTGCCCTTTTTCTCACGTCGTTATTCTCTCGCTTTGCATCGGTGGTTTCGAATCCTCCTAAGGCTATGAGAGTCGTTGCAGCATCTGTTTCCTTTTCTTCTTTCCTCTTCTTCTTCTTCTTCTTCTTAGGGCCCCAATCTTCATCTTCACTCATCTGATCATTTTCATCAGTGCCACCCTTCCCAAACAGTTCCTGTTCAAGTAAAAACCGGCACGGATGTCAAACGAAATCCAGTAGTTCTGTGCGTTCGTGGAGCCCCGAGGAGTTCAATAAACCGACATTGTGGAGCTGCAAGTAGTCTACGGCGGCTCGTTTTCTGGGACCTGTTATTACTTCGATGTCATCAGAATCTTCGGCTTCACGTGGCCTGCTGCTTCTTCTTCCGGATTCATCACCGGCCGATCCCATCAAACTTGAACTGCTGCAACCGGAAGAAGCATCAATACGATTCGGGTTGTAGTCATCATCTTCGGAATCATCGGAGGGCCATTCTCCTTCTTCCGGGAACAGCATCGAACTTTCCATATCAGGCAATGCAGCTTCTTCCCTGAACACATCCTGTCCACAAGTCCAATGGAAACCGAGTAACGAGAGAAGGAATTCGCAGAGGCAAGAGAGATCGATTACCTCCCAGTTACTATCTAATGGAAACTGAGTACCAAGATGGGCATTTGTGGCTTCTATGATCTCCATTTTCTTCTCACAGAATTTGCAGAACCACCCTTCATCCTCTGGAGGAACTGCAAGACGTACGAAAAACTCCGGATGTGAACGATTGAAAATGGAGAAATCGATAGGAAAAAAAGAAAGCTCGCTCTCACTGTCGTCCGATGACAACGGAGGATCGAGACACTTCTGATGAAAAGCACAGCTACACGTTCCATCGCAAAGTATGATATCGTTATCCGGGAGGGCATCTTGCAACTTGCATTTGGCACAGAATATCTGTAATGGATTCAAAGACAACATTAGCCATATATAATAAGACCAGATGGGGATCAGTTTGATTCAGTTGTTACGTAATCATGATGAACGGATCCATCTGGTTCGACTGCTGGATTGCTGGTGCATCCTTCTGAGCCGAGGAAATCCAACTGGCGTACGGCTTCACGTATTCCTAGTTTGCATTTCAGTATCTCCTCGGTCGCTCTTCGTAATTCCTTTTCGGGTTTGATCTTCTCCCGGCTGAAACAAGAAAATTTTTTCAAATCGATTCAATGACCAACAACCATAATATTTTTTGATTCGATCAATGGTTAGAAGATGTTATACCTCTGACCTTTCCAGCCTTGTGCAGAGTAAGCATCAATGAGATTCTGCTCCAGCTTGAGCTTTATCAACAGGTACCTCGCCCTTCTCTGCAAACGAGAAGCCTCGTCCAGCGCCACGCTGTTCTTTCCATTCTTCTTTCGCTTCGAGCTGATCTTAATGTGGTCTGATTCATCATCACATCTCCTCTTTTCACCATTTATGTTTCTTCTATAATCAGAGGATTTGCCCTTATGTGCAATGGCTTTGTACACCACACTCTTCTTCTTCTTCTCCAACCTCCCATTGCTATTTCTTCCTGAAACAGATAATCGGCCCTTGTTTCGATTTCTAAGTTTCTGTTTGAAGCTTCGCAGAGTTATGTCATCATCATCATCATCCGGACATAATCCATCTCTCTTTGTTGCGGCAGGCATACTGATCTCATCAAACTGAAGAAGAAGAAGAAACAACCGAAAAAAGGAGAAGACTTGGGGTCAGGTGGGTGCCCTAAAAAACCCCCCAAGAAATTTCTCCGGTTGATAGAACACAGAAACAGTTAAATGGAAGAAGATCCGCAGAGAACAACCATGGCTTTGACTCGAATCAACGAATAATAATGAAAAAAAAAAAAAGAGCTTCAACGCAATCAATTGTGGCGGTAGTCGATCCTCAATGCTCTCGTCCTTCCATGTCGATGAATGATGATTGACGATGATGCCTCCCTCCTTCTTTGTTGAAGTGGGGAAAAAAAATGGGAAAAAGGAAACCAGATAAAGAAAGATGGAGATTGATTAGTGGTTCGAGCTTTAGAAAGAAGGGTGGATGATCATGGGATCGATCAAGTTACATTCTTCTTCATCAATGGAGGATGAATCCAAGATATCCCACATTCTGAAACAGAACTATCTGAAAAAAGATTTTTCTTGTTCCATTCATTCGTTCGTTCCATGCCTGTGAAGGAAGGAAGCTCTGGAAATGGAGTCAGTGTTGGTTAATTGTTTGGGCTCGACCCTGTCATTCTCAACCCGACCCGGAACTTATATGTCTATATCTTCTGCAGAGGCTCTGATTTATCGGCAAAACGTTGGAAACCCTTCTTCTGTTTTTTTTGTTCTCCAGATGGCCATGGCCAGAGTGATGTCGCAATCTGTACCTAGAGCACCCTTCCGATCGCTGACTGCGTTGATCGGCCACCAGCGACACGGGTCTAACAAGGCCCACGGCGCTCATCTCATAGAGTTGGATCCGGACGCGGCGGCGTCGTCGTCGCTGAACGATTCGACCGATTCCTCGGCGGGCGTCATCGCGATCGGAATCAGCAGGTTGGAGGATGCGATCCACGGCATCATCGTGCGCCGCGCCGCGCCCGATTGGCTTCCCTTTCTCCCCGGCTTCTCGTACTGGATGCCGAGAAGAAGAAGCCGTCATGGCGGCAGAATCGGAAAGTTAGGGTTTTCGGGGAAGAAATCATCGAGGATTCTGCCGGAGGATCAGCAGCAGATGTCGCTCACTTCCACCAAGGGCTGGCCTTCGTCTACCTTTTTCATTCAAGGTACTCCTTCAAAATCCTTTCTTTGTGAACGCTCTGCAAATTTGCTGAACCGCCATTTTCAGAACACGAACATGATCATTATTACCTGGCCAAGTTTTTCAATCATGAAAAAAACTCCAACCCCTCTTTTCGATCTATCCAAGAACCAGGAGCAGTATTCATTGATTGATGTTCATGGCTTGCAGGTTCTTCTTCTCCCATGCAGCATCCCCTCCAGGGGACGGAAATGGAGGTGAACGCTGGAGATTCCGATTACCAAGACGAAACAAATGGCTCAGAGGAATGTGTAATGTAAATCCAAGCCATCCATGGATTCTAATTTGAAGCTATTCCGTTGCTTTGTTGTTTGTTTTTCACTGCTGCTTCCATTCCCGTTCTTCGTGCATAATTTTGTGTATATCGATTATCAATGGCTTCCACTTCCAGTTTCCACGCTACATGACTAAATATGTAAATAATGAATAGTTGAAGGGTGAAACTGAAAATGATAAAAAGCTTGGGGGTGAAAATGGAATTTGTGAGAAAATTTTCCGAGCTAAACTACGTGGCGATATTTCATTGGTTCTATAATGGGAGGGCCACGTATATACCTTTCAACTAATTGAATTAGTTGTGTAAAATTGAAGTGGAGAACAAAACCAAAAAACATAAAGGCTTATTGATTGAAGAAGATTTAGGATCGAACCAAGGGGACTTCGGAATGGCGGATGTTTCTGGAGCTCAGCCGTCGACGTCGTCATCGGGGGAGCAATCTTATAATTCTCAAGAATCGACTGAGGTTGCTCTTGTTTCTGTTTTTTTTTTTAACCTAATGATGGATGATTTACGTTTTTTCGATGTTTGTTGTCTCGTTTGATTGGAGATCTTATTGATTGACGATGAATTCGTTTACCTCATTTATTTCGTCATTTTTTTATGTTTTGAGGCTTTCCGACGAATTTTGAGGATTCTATAATTGAATATCGAAATTTGGTTCTACTTGTGTGTATGGTAATTGGTAAACGCTTGAAGAGGAATTGCTTTGTTTTTTATTTATTTTTTTTGGTTGCAGGAGGCTTCATCTGATGGCTTGAAATTCCCAAATGTTGGTATAACTACGAACCCCGTCATGTATACTGTTCTTATTCCGGGGTTATTGCCTCCTACTACATCACATGATCAGGAGCGGATGAACCGTGGGCCTGGCCTCTATGCTGTTCCTGTTCTTCCATACGTGCAGCCTGTGGCCGGTTTTCAGACTAATACTCTTATCCCGTTCACATACAATATTCCCACGTATGTTTCTATGCTTTCTTTCTGGCACTACGAAACATTTATATGTGATCTTGAATTGCACAAAACTGTGATTTGCATTGGTTCAAATGTTATCAGACAGCGAAGCGTACAAGAAAATAGAGAAGGCGGTGCCGAGCAAGTGCAAGTCAGCGCGCAGCCGCAGTTACAGCAACAACAAGCTGGCCACCAGCCTCAGAGACGAGTTGTCGTTAGAAGATTCCAAATTGCTTTCCAGCTCGATTTATTCCTCATCTTGAAGTTGGCTGCGGTTATTTTCTTATTCAACCAAGATGGATCCAAACAGAGACTCGCTCTCCTCGTGTTTTTGGCATCACTTGTGTATCTGTATGATGCGATTTCTTCACTCTTTCCGAGTTCATCAAATTTTGTGAAATTTGACAAAAAAAAAAAAAAACTCGTTGTGACTACTCAGGTATCAGACAGGAGCTCTTGCACCGGTGATTCGATGGCTTTCGCAGGGAATGCAAAGGCCTCCTCCTCAAGTACCCAGAGCTGCTGCTGCTGCTGCTGCTAATCGACCGGAAAACGTTCC
Organism: Genlisea aurea; assembly: GCA_000441915.1. Classification (NCBI taxonomy): domain Eukaryota; kingdom Viridiplantae; phylum Streptophyta; class Magnoliopsida; order Lamiales; family Lentibulariaceae; genus Genlisea; species Genlisea aurea. The sequence goes on along the minus strand of KE527680.1, from coordinate 8,537 downwards.
TGCTGTTGGTGCACCAGGGAATGAAAATGTAGCAGGTGAAGAAGAAAGAATCTTGGTTTATTATTATTATTATTTTTTTTTTCTGTTTTTCATTACACTTGTTTTGTTCCCACTTACAGGAGAGAACTTGAATCCCCAACCGCAAACAAATGGAGCAGCAATGGAGAACAACGATCCTGCCGGGGAACAACATGAAGTTGCCGGCAACCGTTGGTGGACGATAGTGAAAGAAATTCGACTATTCGTCTTCGGTTTCATCACGTCGCTGCTCCCCGGCTTTCACCATGTAGATTAATTACTTTTCAAGCAGCAGCAGTAGCATCAAAATCCAAGAGGAGGTAACTTACATCTTTTATGCAATGTGATTGATGCGTTACAGCTAAATCTGTCGAATCATGTTACAACTACTTACAGTCAAGAATTTTTCTTTTATTCGTCGAATCGATCACATGTCACGCAAAATATTGCTGATGTTTCTGAGCTCTTTCAGTGCAGTCGTTAAAGCCGTAATCTGCGCGCCGTCATTATCCTGCTGCTGGAACACGGACTCGATAACCTGAAACAACGAAATGTTGGATGATGGATCAGATCGAAACGGCAGCAAACGAGTTTTGGTTTCTAAGAGCACAGATTTACCTGAATGTTTTCGAGCATCGAATTCCCAAGATTCTTCAGGCTGCTAACCATTATCAAGCTTTCTGTATGCGGTTCAAGCTTCGCACCGTTGGGGAGATCAGATACCGGAAGTGCGAAAGATGCTTCATTTTCATCGACTGGGTAAACAGGAGTGGCGGCCGAATCCGAAAAACTGGATAAACAGCAGTTTTCTATACTTGCAGAGGAACTTGAAGAAGAAGAAGAAGAAGAACCTTTTTCTTCTTCATCATCATCAAGCTGTTGCTCCAAATCCTTCAACAAGCTCCTCCTGACGGACGGTTCTCGGATTCCGACCCTCTCGTCGTCTGTTCTCGACGGAGACGGATCCGATATGGTTCTCGAAAGCTGTAACCGGAGGACCCTCTGAGACCAACCTTTCATCGACCTCATCGTCGTGTTTTCTTTTTCCTTCTGCTTCTCCCTCCACTTCTCCTCCCAATAACTCACACCGGCCGCCGCCGCCACCACCTTCACCGGAGTCGTCCCTTCAGAGGCCGAACCCCCGCTGCGAAGCTGTGAAGTTGCCGCCGCCATCATCGACTTTGCCTTCTCCAACAGCCGCTCGATCTTGATGTCAGACGATGGATAGTTCAACAATCTCTGAAGCGCAGCCGTCGGAATCTCGGTCGAAAGCAACTGCGATCTCAAGTTCAGTATCATCGAAACTGCGAAAAAGCATATAAATAAACCTCTCGGCGACCCCGAAATCCCTTCTTCTTCTTCTTCTTCTTCTTCTCCTTCCTCAACAATGGCAGCTGCTCTGTAAAAGCTCACGTTTTGATGCGAAAAGATTTCGTCCCAGATGATCAAAAGGTCCTCCAAATCGAACTCCCGACCGAACAGCACTCGCAGCCATCGCAGTCCGAAGTACTGAGGCTCGATTCCGAGTTCCACCAAGTGGCCGTAAAGAGATGCGTCAGCAACCGAGAGCAGGCGGTAGATCGCACCGCAAGCTTTGATGGAAGGCGAAGGGTCGAACAACTCCGTCATGGAGACCGGACCCCCGGATCCGGACAGCAAAGCATCGAACATCGAATACGCATCGTGCTCCATGAACTTGTCCGATAAAACTACGCCGAGTTCCCCTTCAGCTCCGTACGCATCCGTCAACGAAACCATCATCTGTAGTATCTCCGGATCGCTGCCGGGCGTCGCGCAACTGTTTCCGAATTTCTTCAGGTCGAATTTGTAAGTCGGATCATTTTCGAATTCGTCAGCAAAGTGATCTTCGTAAGCTTTTCTCACTTCGAAAAGGCGTTCGACGTCGGTTTGAAGAACGTATAGCAGGGGAGCTAAGAGCTCATGCATGCCTGTGTTTTGTTGGTTTAAAGTCTTATAACGGATTCAGAACTCGGAGAAACAAATGCTGAATAGCGAAACGAACCTTGTCTGTAGCCGAAATCCACATGTCCAAGACACCAAAGCAGCAGAATTCTTCTCAGCATCCCTTGACATCCACTCGTTTGAAAATAACTCCCTCTTTCCGGGTACAGCCTCATTAAATCCTGATCCAGTGTTCGTTCCAGTTCGGCATTTCGAAAAAACTGCCCCCACATGCTGCCTGTAAGAAAAAATAAAAATAAAAATTGAAATGCTGATACGAAACTCAGATCAGAAATCGGTTCAAAATTCCATCACATTTAGCAGCCATAACTTAACATCCATATTCATACAAACAGCTCCATTTAAAAGTGATTCTTTTTCAAGTATAATACAAGCAGCTTCTATTTATAATGACTCCTGAAGATACATGGAATAGCAATCTCACAAGATCACTTACTTCCCATCAATTGATAGTTCGCGGCGATGAAGGGTTAAACTCGTAAAATATAATTAAATCGACGAAAAAAAAAATGTAGCATCAAACACATCATTAAAATCCAATGGAAAGCAGGAACCAAAACAAACAGCAGTTCTGGGATGAGAAAGCTAACCAGGATTCTGAGACAAAGGATTGTCCATGGTAAGATCAGCAGAGTTGATCCCATCCTTTGCCAAACGAGGATCAATCAGAAGCTTTCTCCTTGAACTAGCATACCTATACAATTCATTACACACAGTCCTTATATAAATGGACAAAAACAATAAAGACAACGCCTACAGAACAAGAATGCAACGCGCGGAAACCAACAAAACATGGGCTGAAATTTTCGGGATCATTTTTTTATTTACCTTCTGCGTGAATCTGCAGTGGCCCTACGAAGATCGTCAATGGAGGCCGAAGATGGTAAGATTCCCAAATCTATACGCCATTTAAGTCCTCTAAGATTCCTATAGAGAGAAGAAAAGCCGGAGCACGCATCAGGCATTGACGCGTCAGTTGGATCAGCGGCCATGAAAAAAACAGTATCTGTATTTCTTTACAAAGAAACCGCCGGAAATCATCAGAAATCGAGACAAACCGGCAGGGCAGGAATTAACAACCCCACTGCCCTAGGGCGTAGGGACCGCCACATAATTCCTCCTTACTCTATAGCCCAAAAATAACCCAACCAAATAATTCCATCTGGAACGCAGCGAATCGAAAGTTCCCCGAGAACGAAACCACCGGAGACACGACGTCGCCGTCGTCGTCTCTTTTCCCCACGATCGAAATTCCAAACCCTTCGCCGGAAGCAAGAAAAAAGTAAATTGAGCCAAACCCAAAAAATATGTATGTATATATAATCATTTATTTTATTTTTTAGAAACGTAATTTAGATATAAATTGTTATTAATAAAATATTAATAAATAGTTTCAAACAAACTCATTTCTAACCGTCAACAAGCGAATTCACATGAAACAGGCAGGGGGTTCCAAAAGTAAGTTAATAACTGTTAATTAATCCCAGATTAATTAATAATTAATTTTCTCCGCCATTTTCGCCTATTTAAGCTACACCTGGAAGGACTCCTCCTTCGACACAACTCACATGGCCGGCGGCGGAGAAGATTCCGGCCGACTTGTCCCCAAATCAATGAAGACGGCCAATTTCGACGCGTCGGAGAATGTCCGGCGTCCGCGTGGACGGCCGGCGGGTTCCAAGAACAAGCCGAAACCCCCGATTATAATCACCAGAGAAAGTGCGAACTCCCTGAAAGCCCAAGCAATTGAAGTGAAATCGGGCTGCGACATAACCGAATCTCTCGGTACGTTCGCCCGGAGGAATCAGCGCGGCGTCTGCGTCCTCAACGCCACCGGATGGGTCGCCAACGTCAACCTCCGCCAGCCAACGTCTTCCGGCGGCTCGATCGTCACCTTGCACGGACGGTTCGAGATTCTCTCCTTGCTCGGTTCGATGCTTCCTCCGCCCGCGCCTCCCGGCGTCGCTGGATTGTCGGTGTATCTCGCCGGAGCGCAGGGGCAGGTCGTCGGAGGTAGCGTTGTCGGCGCCCTAATTGCTTCCGGCCCGGTGGTGATAATGGCAGCGACTTTCACCAACGCTACCTTCGATCGAGTGCCGGTGGAGGAGGAGGAGGAGGAGGAGGATGACATCGCGGCGGCGGCGCCGTACCAGAACTGCCGGAATGGCGTCCACGTCGAGGCCGCCGATCAGATTTATGGGATTCCACAGAACTTGCTGACCAGTGGGAAGAAAAATGAACTTAAATTGTGAAACTTGTTATAAAATACTGAAATACTTAAATTAGATAATATTTTAAATATAACTATAGGAATAATTTAAAGATACAAATATTAAGGACTATACAACATCAAATTAGTCCACGTGGGCCGTGGGGGGGGTTGTATCTTCAGTATTTTGGGGATACCTTCCTTCATGTTGACAGATGGCATCAGCTCATTGGTGGAACCAGCCTGCAGTGATGCGCTGCAGCTATCTCCGAGCAACAATGGCGGTGCACTTCGACGGTTTCCGGGAAACGACAGCGGCCATGGTCGTGCGAAAGACGATGATCATGGCCATGATGATCATGATCGTCCTTCTCCTCCGGGCAGCGTCGAGGCTTTTCCTCCTCCCGGTGGTGGCGGTGGGCATGGCCGCCGGCCCCGGAGATTTCGTTCTCGCCGGAGGAACAGGCCCGAACGGAGCAACACTTCTTCTGGGACTCCACGTCAGCACAACACTTTTTACCGGAAGATGATCCGGCGGAAACCGAATCGGAAGAACAGCACTTTTCCTCCGGCGGCTCGATTGCGGGTTTGGAAGAACAGCACTTGGCGCCGCCTCCGCCGTGGGATCGGTGACGATGAGAGTGTGAAGAACAGGACGGCCGGCGAAACTTCCGTCTCTTCAGAAGGAGCATGCTGTTGAAGATGACGAGTAAGCAAGTCCCGACGTCCGCGAGCACCGCCGCCCAGACCAGCGGATGTCCGGCGATGGCTAACCCGAGAATCCCGGCCTTCGTCGAGAAGGAAATCACGACGTTTTCGACGATCTTCCTCCGGGTTTTCTTCGCTATTCCGTAAGCCTTCGGAATCCTCTGTATGTCGTTCGTCATCAGAACCACGTCCCCCGTCTCCGTCGCGAGCGCAGAACCGGAGACGCCCATCGAAATCCCGACGTCCGCCGCGGATAACGCCGGAGCGTCGTTGACGCCGTCGCCGACCATCGCGGTGGGCCCCTCTTTCTGAAGCTCCTTGATGATTTTTTCCTTGTCGGCAGGCAGGAGTTCGGCGTGGACGACATCCAACGCCTCGCCGCCGAGTTCCCTCTGAGCTTGATTGGCGGCAGCGAGAGAGTCTCCGGTGAGCATCACGGTCTTAATCCCCCTGCTTTTCAGATCACGGAGCGCTTCCCTCGCCCCCGTCCGGCACGAGTCTTGCAGATGGAAAACTCCGGCGAGCGATGGGCCGATGAAAACGTAACCAGTAGACATACCCTCCGCCGCGTATCTCTCCAAAGCTTCATCGCCGCCGGAGAACCCGGCCCTCGAAGCCAGTTTCCGATTTCCGATGTATACAACGGAATCCCCAATCCGACCCACGATTCCTTCCCCGGAAAAACTCTGAAACCCATCCACCTCCTCCGGCCGCGGCTCCACCTGGCATCTCTCCCTGGCATAATCAACCAAAGCAGCCGCCATAGGATGGCTGGATTTGCTCTCAACGCTTGAAATCCTGAAGAAGAAAATCATGAGACCCCATTACGATTCCACAACCATGAAATCAAAAACTATAAATACCAACCAGTAAAGAAACTCATCCACGGTGGTGGTTTCATCACGATGCAGCAGAGAAGTGAAATCAGAGACATGAAACTCCCCCTTGGTTATCGTCCCAGTTTTATCCAACCCAATGCTCTTAATCTTAGCCAACGTCTCGATGTGTTGAGCCCCTTTAAACAGAATCCCAAGCCTTGCAGCTTCTGAAAGAGCACAAAACATGGCGACCGGAGTGGAAAGAAGAAGAGGGCAAGGACATCCACTCACTAAAACAACGAGCGACAAATGGAACCATCCTCTCTTGTCATGAACGTGTGACGATGACAACAGAGGAATTAACGCCAGCACGCCCGATATCAACACCACAACTGCAATCCAATACGATATAATACGATGATATTCAAACGTAACAACATGGTGTTTTGAGATCGATACTACTACTCACTTGGGGTGTAGTACTTTGCACACTTATCCATAAACCTTTGGACCTTCGATTTCTTGCTCTGCGATTCTTCCACCAGTTTCGCCATACGAGCAACGACACAGTCTCCGGCTACGACTGTTGTCCTCACAGTGATGTAGCCTGAAACCACGAGGAGAGCATATCAACACGAAACTATGAAACTAGAGAGTGGTTTTGCTTTACTTTACTGACCGTTGAGATTGATGGTGCTAGCCCAGACGGTTGAATCCTTTTCTTTGGACACCGGAAGTGATTCCCCGGTGAGGAGCTTCTCATCCACCTCGCAAGTTCCATCGACAACGATCCCATCGATGGGAATGGCTTCACCGGCCTTGACGGCCAAAATGGTGTTCAGTTTAACTTCATCGGCGTTTACTTCTTCACCTGTGTCGGCTATCACGGCTCTCTGCGGCACCACGTCGATCAGAGAAGACATAGCAGCCGTTGCCTGATGACCGGCTCTGGACTCGAGCCATTCGGCTGTAGTGAACAAGAAGACGATGGTGGCCGCTTCCCAGTAATCGCCGAGGGCAACCGAGCCCGAAACTGCGATGAGGACGAGAATGTTGACTTCGATCGTCAGATTCCGAATTGCGGCGATGGATTTGAGTAGGACGGGGACGATTCCGACTGCTATTGCTCCGATCGTGAGCCACTTCAGGGGATGGTAGACGAATTTGAGCAGCGAGAGGAGAAGCAATGCTCCGCTGAGAAGGGCGTAAGGGCTCGGGAATCTGTTCTTGTGATTCTTAACACCTTTGGGTCTCACACTCGCCTCCAATCTCACCCTATTCAAAGCTTTCACTGCAACAACAACAACAACAACAAAATTCGTATCTGAGGACGAACAGAAGAAGAAGAAGAAGAAGAAGAAGAAGAGGAGGAGGACGGAACCGATTTGCATCTGAGGGAGAAGAGAAGAGTCGTGAACAACAATCAGCGTCTTCGTGGGTAGAACAACCGAGAAATCCTTAACACCTTCCAGCGAATTCAAAACCCTCTCGATCACGGGAATCTCGGAGGAGCAGCACAGACCCACCACATCGAAATAACTCTTGTCGAGATTCGTCGCCATCGGAGGGCTTCCTTTCTCTGCACCCACAAACATTCAAAAAAAAAAACAGATTTCACTCAACCAACCAACCACTGCAGCATGCCTGCCTAAGCCTAGAGTTCAAAAACAAAAACAAAGAGGGTCACTGATTAAGAACGGATTCTCGAGCAACGGAGGAGTTTTCTGCGTTGCTCCGAGTTGTTGAAGACAAACGGACGTGAGCCCCCCACGTAAAAAATGCTCTATTTATGCGGGTGGGGGTGGGACCCACCTGAGACGAACAATTTTTTCTTTTTTCTTCTTCTATCCACACATTTCACACGGTACGGCGTCATGATGCACGACTGGATTTTGTTACTCCTGTAATAAATGAGTTTTTAAGGTTATTTTATCACAATTTTTTAAATTATACAATTTATAACATATATATTTTATGTTATGCATTTTATACCATATATATTATAAAAATATTATAAATTATACCATATATGTTTTAATATTGCAATTTATATCATATTTATTTGAAGTTTTCTACAATTTCTGTCACGTTTGTTTTTAATGTTGCAAATTTTATCATATTTATTTATAATTATTATATTTTATACTATATATATTTTTATAATTTGTTGGTAAAATTTGTAAATTTTTTATAACATGTATGGTATAAATTGCATAATATAAAACAAGTATGTTATAAATTGTTCATTTTAAACAACTATGGTTAAAAATTACAACATTACGAAATAAGTGTGGTATAAAATGTAGAAATCCCGATAAATAATCTATAAAATTAGATTAATAAATAATGGTGTTTCGGAAAAAAAAAATGAAAATTTTGGTCCATGAAAAAACTTAAAATCAAGTTGGTGTTGCGGAAATAAATTATTTAATTGAAATTAATTAGAAATAGTGTGTAAAAATTATTTATTTTTTTCCGATAAAAATATAAATTTTCGGCAAGATATCCTAATTAAGTAATTTCAGTGATGAGTCAGTCACCATAATTAATATGAGAATCTTTTGGAGATCTTTGGAGCGTCGGGGGAGTGTTAAGCATTAATTACCGTTGATTTTTGACGAGACTACTTCACCGCACCTATAATAATAAATAAATTAAAAAATATATTTTTTATCCATTGATCTTGATTTAATATCAATTTTAGTTTATATTGCAAAATTTTAATCATTAAGTGACTATTTTATCCGTAATTAAACATGTTTGAAAGTCGAATTTCATTTATTAAGAATGTAAAAATGAAA
>KE527676.1:0-26899 GCA_000441915.1 Genlisea aurea | reverse complement strand
AAAAAAAAAAAAAAAAAAAGATGATAGAACTGCATTGCTAAATAAGGCTGATGAGCCTAAACAGAAATGACTAAACCTCAGCCCTCTGGTCTGCAAATTGCTTTTCTCTGTTTGTGAGCTCCACGATGATCAGTTTTCCCTCCTGTAATGCAATCTCTGAATCATTAAGCTTTTTCTCAAGTGATTCTATCTTTTCTTCACTTTTCTGTCCCTCGTTTAGTAGCTGATCAATTTCACCTTGTTTTTTCATGATATCTGTTCTTAGATCTATGGTTTCTCTCTCCAACTTGGAATGTTTCAGCATCAAATCTTGCTGCATTATGAACAAAATAAAAAATTTGAGTCTGGACATGATAGAAATTAAATTCACTAGCTTCACCATCTTTTTGTCTGATAACGCTGAGTTTTCTGATGCGATTCTGAGATTATCCTCCAGTTTGACTATCAACTCCTGCATCCCAGTATTCCGAGAAAAAAGGACTTCTGCATCAGACTCCAATTTACGGATTTTTTCATCTGCAAGTCGGCATTCCTCAGCATGCTGCACCATTGAAAATTCTTGTTCTTTCTGAAGATCAAGAACTCTGCTGTTCAATTCATGATTAATCAACTGCATAGATTTATTCTCAGATATAAGGCGTGCACAATCATTCTGCAACAGCTCAAACTTTTGTCCAGCACGAGTACTGACAAGGTCTTTCTCATTTTGAGCTAACTCAAGGCATGAATCATAAAAGGAAATCAGCTGTTTCATCTTCTCAGAAAATTCTAGGCTTTGATTCTCCAATTCTATCAATTTTTTAACCAGCAGTTCAACGAAGCATTCAAGATTCTTGATATCCTTGAGAGCTATCTCATGTCTGGAAGTGAGATCACCTTGGCTAGCCAATAATTCCTTGTTCTCCCTCTCCAGTTTTTCCTTCAAGACATTTAGACTTAGCAGATCATCTTGTTTTACTTTAATATCAAGATGCAGCTTCTCTAACTCAGACAGTAAATCATCCATAACCATTTTATTCTCTGCTGCATCTTCTTCTAGCCTCTTTATTATGCCATCTGCTTCCCACAAAGTATACGAGTGTGTTATAACCTTACATTATCAATGATAATATATAATTTAAATTATAAAAAACACTAATAACCATTCACTGTAATTTATATTTTTTTTAAAAAAATTTAAAAAAAAATATTGTTTTAAATATACTTTTAACTTAAGATATACGAACGACAACGTATATAATGTTACCTTTCTCTTCAATAAGGGAGACTGCTTTGATCTGTTCACCATTGAAATATGCCACTGCTTTTTCCTTGGCCAGACCAAGTTCAACAAGCTCCTTATCGCCTTGATTAATATAAGTAGAAGATTAGCTTAGCAAAGTGTTCAAAATACTGTGCAATAGATGAGGTAAACCAATTATAACCTGAAAACATGAACCAATTAACTTGTAATTACTTCACTCACGAGTTTTGATTGTGTTCTCTGAACTCTCCAGTCTTGAAGAGAGGGAGTTTATATGTTTCTGTAGCCCACCAAGTACTTCTGATGTTGAGTGCAGTTTATCTTCAATAAATGCTTTGTCTTTCTCGGCTGCAAACAACCAGAACCAATCCAATAACAAAGTATCCAATATTAGGGACTAGTCACTAGATATATTTCTATAAGAAAAAAAAAAAAGGAAAGAAAGAAAAAGAACACGAACATACCTTGCTGAACCTGAATATTTAGCTGGTTCAGAGTTTCAATGAGTTGATCACAATGTTTCTTTGTTGATGAAAACTTAGACTCAAGTCCTTTCCACAGCTTCTCATCTTCATTCTGTTTAACCTTTAACTTTGAGTTCTCATTGAAAGCAACTTGCAATTTCTCTTCCAAGATATGAATTTGTTCTGTCAGTCTCTTGACCTTAGATTTCTGCATTCTCAAACATGCTCTATAGCTCAGGTCTCAAAATTTGGAAAACAAAAAAAATCAATTCAAAAATATATCCAGTTGACACAGCATGATGAATCTCTAATGACGGAAATAATCCTTCCTGCATTACATTACAGTGAAGAAATATGAACACAGAACAAATGCAAACCACACTATTCTTATTTACCGCGATATCTAGATCCGCCTTTGAGGAGGCTTGTTCCCTGACAAGTTTTTCTGTAAAAGAGACATCACCAATAAAAAACAAAGTTCACATAAGATCTACAGATAAACAAAATGTGTCATAGAAAGATCTCGTAACCTGCAGTAAACTTCAGGTTCGCAAAACTTCCAGACGAAGATGCGTCAGAAGAAGAGAATAGAGAACTCGAAAGCATCTTCGAGCTCGCAGAAGCAGAACTCGATCCATTCAACGATCTAACCTTTTCCAGATCTTTTATGCTCGCCAATCCGAAATTTCTAGTCATCATTCCAAAAAATAATCACTAAAATTCAGACTACTCGCATTTCTGACCAGACTGCCGCAGAGAAGAACATGTCTCAGCTGTAACAAAAACCAAAGTTAAACTTCGAGCGTTTCTTTGAAACAGTAAAAACGATGAGAAGAATCAATCTAGGTTCCAACTCGCGCGAAGGATACCAGAAGCTAAAAACGAGTTCAATTCGCAGATGCTTGCTTACCAAGATGTGTCGAGGTCCATGCACAACAGAGGAGTGCGAGAGTGACGGTAAAAATCGCCAAAAATTATCCGTATTTAATATTTATACGGCAATCTGGTTTTATTTTTTAATAAAATAAAAAAAAAAAGTTTATATATTACGAAATCAAATCAGCCGTAATAAACGTCCGAATTGTCTCCGGCAGAGACTGAAAATCAGCTATAACTCATCGCATTGGTTTAGGGTTTAAGTATAGAAAATATCTGCAGTGAGAAAATATCTGCAACACAAATTGACTGAAATAATAATAATAATAATAATTATTATTATTATTCTGTAACAGTAGAGTAGGTATAGAAACATAACACAAGCGTATCTTACAGAAAAAGACATCCAACAGTAACAACCAACGCTGCAACACAACGTACAACAAAGGCAGCAAATGTTTTCGAGAGACACGAAGAAATGAAGGTTTCCAATTCTTATTCTTTGGGAGAGGGAAGATTCAAAACACAATAAAAATACTTCCTTCTACTGGCGATCCTCAGCATCTGGAGCAAGCCTCGGGCGTCGTCTTCTCCGGTTATCACCAAGATCACTGGGCACATTCAAATCCTGTTCCTCTGACTCTTCTCCATTCTCCTCCTCGTCTGCAACCTCGTCTTCCTCATCTACCGCCTCATCCTGAAGTCCCAACAGATTCTCTCCCCACAGATAGTGGTGGTGCCTGACAGCAGGAACGGGTTGTTGTTGTTGTTGTTCAGCCCGACGGTGTCCTCTCGATCTTCCACCTCTTCGTGGAGCGCCATCTTCTAGAGCACCGATCATCTGAAACAAGAAGAGGGTGCTCAACCATCGTCCCCGTTCTGCAGCATTTTCACTTCTGATCCTTTCCCTTGATGGCCTATCGCCGCTACTTTCGATAGCGTAGTCACCAACCAGAATGGCACCGGGCATGGCTGATCGGATTGCGCTGACAATATCATTCAGCTCCCTTTGGTCTTCGAGGTGCTGCCACTCCCTCTGTCTCGATGGGTCGACATCAGCTGGGCATACTGTAGGATGATCTTTTCTAGCGTGCCTGCGCAACTCACCGTAGTTACCCGTGAAAGAACAGGATTCACGAGAGCAGCTTCGCGGCTTGAGGTTGAGGTACTTGCGAACATCTTCCACAACTTTCCATCCCAAGACATTCCCACGACACAAAGGGCATCTCAGAGAGACTTGCTCCGCTGACTTCTCCGTGTTGCTTTCCCCGGAACCAAGCCTTTCCCAGAATAATGCTCCTTCTTGGTCTTCAAATTCCACAGTCCTCCTCCTACTCGATGAGTTAACAGAATCATGATCATGCCCAGATATCGAACTTGTTGCAGGCAACTCTATATTATCTTGCTTTAATTTTTTAAACCGATCCAAACAGTTCGAATGCCTATAGCTTGTATCACAAATAAATGAGCGACAGCCCTTGTCATGAGAACTGCAAATGATCAGAACAGCATTGTGAGGGTGATCCAAGCATATAGGGCATGAAGCTTCATCCCACTCTTTCTGCTGAGCAGACATATCTGCATCATTTGATAAGCTTCTTTTCCTACTAGCCATTTATGTTCACTGTGATATGTTACTATTAGCAAATGCATTAGCAACAACACTCATAAGAAACAGTACCACAAATAGGGACAACACCAGCATAACAGCGGGAAGCACCACAACCCCGGTGGGTATGATGGAAATTGATTACATTTTTTAACTATTGAAAAATATTTCATCAGATTTATAAAATTGCATTGTATAAATTCCCATGAATCGTACTTATCACATAGCCTCTAGAATTTTGCTATTTTAATAAAGCAACTTCGATGATAGTATTGCAGTACATGAAATCGCATCACATATATATATAGCATCGCAATCATAATGCCTGAATCGAAACAACCAAAATAATCAACTTAATCATGTAACTCCTTATGTGATAAATTGATATAATTTATTCACACCGATATTAATTTTAACATTCCAAAGAATTCGCACTTGTTTCGAGAATGAGCCGGTAAGATTTGAAGAACTCCTTCGTCAAAATTATACCTTAATTTTACCTTCCAGCATGACAATGAGAGACACACTTCTATTGCAACACACCCGAACAGGAGGCAGCAGCAACGAGATGGATACAGCAGCAAATCTGGAAAAGAGGCGGAGACGGTGGCGTCCTTCCGGTAGGGCGACGATGGATGGAATGAGCGAACAGATAACCCAAGCCCTAGTTTCCCTTTCTTTTTTCCTTATTGTTATTCATCTCCCAGCCTCCCCTTTTATTTTTTATTTATTATTATTATTTTTTTTCCCTACTCTTCTTTCTTCTCGGTCCACACGTCACCCAATCACCCACATTTTATTTTGGACTCATTTTATTTTCAGCCCACATTGTAGCCCAAATTGTTCATGTAATTGTGAATTTGAATGTTTAGGGTTGTAGCCCAAATTGTTCATGTAATTTGTAATTGTAGCCCAAATTGTTCAGTGGAAAGAAAAGGCGGACTGGATTGATTGGGAAACCCTAACCTCGGAGTATCAACTTGCCTCTCGAATTATGCATCTCACGCTGGAGTTCGGGTAAATTACCATTTCTGTTTGCGAATTGGTATTCTGGTTATGATCTTTTTAATCATCCGAAATTAATTGATTGTTGGGTAGCAGTGGAGGACTTGAACTCTTATGTGATTCTGTGAAAATTCATGAGGTGAATGTTGACCTACCAGAGGAAGGACAGAAGGTGAATTAGCTAGCTTTACATGGGGTGTACGTTTTAGTTGAGACTTCAGGAAACTTCTGCTGACGTTCTTTTTTAATAGCTGTCTATGAAGCAGTTGCTTTCATGGGTCCGCACCAATCTTATAAAGGAAAGACCCGATATGTTTATGAAAGGTGACACCGTGTAAGTAGTAGACGATCAGCAGCAGTTGTTTGCTGCTGCCTGTTGACTTGTTTATCGAAGTGAAGCAAGCAAGCACACATAGGTTTGGTTTGTATGCAGGAGGCCGGGAGTTCTTGTTTTGGTCAATGATTGTGACTGGGAGCTGTGCGGGCAGCTTGAGACGGTACTGGAAGAGAGAGATGTGGTAGTTTTCATATCGACATTGCACGGTGGATGAGAAAAATCTCATGCAGGAGACAGTCCTTCATTCTATGACTCTTTACCACTAGTACCAGGACCATGGTCATGGTGAAATAAATTAGCCAATGGAATTTTGGTACTCTGTTGCTTCCTCTTCTATTTATTGATCGCTTATATTGATTGCCCTTGTGCTTTTGAGATGGGATTCCGTTCTTTTTTATCAGTAGGTGTTACCTGTGAAAGCCTTCATTAATTAGCCTGAAACTTGTTGGGGGCTCAACTTACAAGAAGCATTGGAATGAGATTTTCAACCAATACATTGGAAGCGCTTCTGAAAGATCCCAGTGCCATCAAAACTAGCTACCAGGCAAAACAGCTTCATGCCCATGTTATCAAACTGAAAGGGCCAAGGGCTTCCGCTTCCAAATTCTCTGGTTTCTTCCTGTCCGTATACTCCAATTTCAACCTTCTGAAAGACTGTCTTAGACTGTTTAATGCCCCCAAATCAGTACCATCCGCCAAAGCCTGGAAATCAATAATCAAATGCTGTGTTTCGAGTGGAAATTTTCTAGAAGCTATCACTTTTTTCAAGAGGATGGTTGCCTCTGGTATGACGCCTGACAGCAAAGTATTTCCTGCTTTACTGAAAACTTCTGCGCATCTGAGTCACATTACCTTGGGAGAAGCCGTCCATGGATGGGTCATCAGGCTTGGCTTTGAATCTGATCTCTTTACTGGGAACTCATTGATGAACATGTACGGGAAATTGGAGTACTTGGACGCAGTGAAGAAGATGCCTGCTGATGGGTCTGAACTGGAGAACCCACTTAATAAGAATCCTCCTCCTCCTACTGATAAAGAAGCTGGAATTTTGAGCAATGATAGTGCTGTGGACAGAAGAAGATCAGTCGTATTTGGTGGTTTAGAAGAAACAACGATTTCTTCAAGGGACAGTGTGACGAAAATTTTCGAAGCCATGCCCATCAAAGATATCGTCTCGTGGAACACAATAATCGGAATCCACGTTGAACGTGGTACGTGTAATGAAGTTGTGTGGAGACTAGTAATGGACATGGGAACGGCAGAACTGAAGCCCGACTCTTATACTCTGTCCACCATTCTCCCCATCATTGCACAGTCTGCGGACGTTATGAAGGGAAAAGAGGTTCATGGGTATGCCATTCGGCACGGCTGTGACAAAGATGTGTTCATAGGAAGCAGCTTGATCGATATGTACTCGAATTGTTCAAGGCTCGATGATTCACTTTCCGTCTTCAAACTCTCTCCTCATATGGACTCTGTATCGTGGAATTCGATGATTGCGGCTTGCGTCCAGAACGGGAGGTTCGAAGACGGGTTAAAACTGTTCAGAGAGATGCTGATGACTGATCATGTGCCCGTAGCAGTTTCGTTTTCGAGCATACTTCCCGCTTGTGCTCAGTTGACTACATTGTATTTGGGTAAACAGCTTCACGGCTACATAATCCGGCATCGTTTCGATGACAACATATTCGTTTCGAGCTCGCTGCTTGATATGTACGCCAAGTGTGGCAGCTTGTGTGCTGCGGGATGGCTCTTCGACAGGATGAAGTTCCGAGATACCGTTTCGTGGACGGCTATGGTAATGGCGTATGCGTCCCACGGCCGTGCACGTGAAGCCGTTGATCTGTTCGACGAGATGGAAATGGCGGAGACGATAAAACCCAATTCCGGATCCTTCCTTGCTGTGTTGACGGCCTGTAGCCATGGCGGATTCGTCGATGAAGCTCGGGACTATTTGCGTAGGATGACTCGAAAATATGGTCTCTCTCCAGGTATAGAGCATTTCGGGGCAGTATCGGATGCTCTGGGCCGAGCTGGAAAACTCGAAGAAGCTTATGAATTTATCTCCGGACTGCACATCCAACCGACGGTTGCTATTTGGTCCACACTGTTATCTGCTTGCAGAGTTTACAAGAACGTGGAGCTGGCCGAAGACGTCACCAGGCAGATGCTGACGATCGATCCCAACTGCATGACGGCTCTAATCCTTCTATCTAACGTTTACGTCGCGGCAGGACGGTGGAAAGACGGCGCCAAGTTGCGGAACAGGATGAGGAAGAAAGGCCTGAAAAAGACTGCCGCCTGCACGGGGATTGAGATCAAGGGTCAGTTACATGTTTTCGTAACCGGAGATGAAAGCCACCCGAGTTACGGTAAAATAAAAGAAACGCTGAAAGACATCATGGATAGGATCGAAGCAGCGGGTTACGTCCCTGATACGGCCACGGCTCTGTATGATGTCGACGAGGAAGAGAAGAGGCAGGCATTGTCCATTCACAGTGAACGGTTGGCAATAGCATTTGGGGTGATGAATACTCCCCAAGGGACGACGATCAGGCTGACTAAGAACCTGAGAATATGCGTGGATTGCCACACCGCCGCCAAGCATATGTCTGGGATCTTAAATAGGGAGATCATCGTTAGAGATCTGGTAAGATTTCATCATTTCAAGGATGGAAACTGCTCCTGTGGAGATTTCTGGTGATGGGAGCAATAAAAAGCAAATGTCTTGCAGCTAGTAGGTAGAGCTTGGTCGGCCATCACTTCTTCTTTTTACCAGGAATTGCGACCCTCTTGCCCTTGAGGGTTCTGCAATTGTTCTTGGTACGCTGCCCTCGACAGGGCAACCCTTGAATATGCCTCATGCCTCTATAGCACTGAATCTCTTTCAGCCTTCTGATGGCAAGAGCATTGAACCTCCTCTGCGATTTGCAAAATAAAACTCATCGCACTTGCAGGCTTAATTAGCAAAGAGGAGAGGACCGACTTACGAGATCTCCTTCGATCATGTACTTGGAAACTTCATCGCGCAACGAGGTTAGCTCCTCCTCAGACAAGTCCTTGGTCAGCTTATTATCTAAGTTGAGATCGTTGAGTATCTGGCGAGAATTGGTGCGGCCAATGCCATGAATATACTGCAACGAGTATTCCACTCTCTTATTGTTCGGTATCTCAACTCCACCGACGCGCGCGCATTTGATACTCAGCCCGCCGACCTAAAGTAAACAAAATTTGATACTCAGCCCCTACAACACCACACACTGTAAATCACCACTCGTACCTTGGGGAAGGAAGAAGAAGATGATGACCTAGTGGCTGGATTGGAGGAGATTAGGGAAAAAGAACAACTCATTGCCAAGGCTTGCGCCATACCTCACTCAGAAACGGTGATGAAGAACTAGATTGGATGGTGGAAAACGAACGCGCCATTTCATGGGCTTTAGTATTTCAGCTAATGGGCCGGGCCACAAATGTATTTCGGCCCAAATTTATCAAACGGATTTTTTTCATTTCATAATCTATTTATTTTTCATTTTTTCAAAAAAATACTTTTATTTCATAATTTCAAATTATACCCTTTTATTTCAAAAAATTAATAATTTATACCCAACGCCGTTAACTATCATAAAAACTAACATTTTTCATTGCAATTTATACTCTTTATGTTTCATTTTTTGGTAAAATATACTCAAATTGATGACGTTATCAAACGGATAATAACGTTATTAAACTGAATTGGGTATATTTTGATACAAAATAAAAATATTTTTTATAAAAATCGATTATAAAATGCAATAAATACAATTTATATATTATTATATATATACCCTTCCTAGAACACCAGCAATGACTTGTCGATATCGAACCCTATCTTCTCCAGATTTGGCTTCACGGCGGACTCCAGCATCGGCGGTGGCCCGCAACCTAATGCTAGCGTATCCTCCGCCGGCGCCGGGATATGCTCCCTCAGTACGCCGTCGTCGATGAATCCGAGGCTGTATTTCCATCCCTCCCTGACGCTTTCCCTCACCAAGTACCAAATCTTTATCCTCCCCGGGTACGCCGCCGCCCAGCCATCCAGCTCGTTTCTCAGCAATATGTCGTCCTCGGTGCGATTCGCGTACACCAGGTACATCTCCGTTCTATCCTCCGGATCCTTGAGTATCGCCTGTATCACCTGGTAAATCGGCGTTATTCCCGTCCCTCCGGCGATCATGCCTACTTTCTTAGCTGATTTCCGTTTCCCGTGGACCAGAAAGTTCCCTCTCCCGGCGTACTCGATGTGGCCCATTGGCCCTTTGACGTCGACGAGCGAACCCAATTCGAGGGAATCGAGATGCTGTGACATTAATCCGCCTTTCGGAAACTTGGGGTGCACGTCTCTCAAGTAGATCTTCACCACTAATTCAAAATATCCGACGGCCTCGACGCCGCTGGTCGGCGTGTAGGCCCGCATACAGAGCTTCCCGTCTATGGTGGCGCACAGGAGGATGTGTTTTCCGACGGGTAGACCCAACACGTGCTCCGCATTAGGCAGCTCGAACCGAAACAGCCTCACGTCGCGCGTGAGCGATGTTTTGGCGACGAGCCTGCACCTGATTCTCTCTCCGGTAACAAGTCCGGTAGTGCCGTCACGGCCGCGAGAGGAGGACAAAGCGGTGTCAGTGTCGGATAGATGGCCGATGATGTAGTCCTGGATCATATTCTGGGCGTTGTGGGAATGGATGGCGTCGAACTCCTCCGTGCAGTCGGTGCCGGCGTTGATGAGGATGCTGTCGGCGCCGCCGGGGTGTTGCCGGAGGAAACGGGTGCAATCGTAGACACGGCCGTGGACGATGATCCAGGCGGAGTCTGCGGAGTTGTGCTTCTCAACCTCGGCGGCAGAGAAGGATTTCTTAACGGCGGAAGTGTTGATGATGGCGCGGGAGGAGACAGTCTTTTTGAACGCGATTCTCCTCGTGCTGTTTGTATCAGCGGCGGCGGAGGTCTCCTCTCCCATCCAGCCACCGGGCTGGTTCCCCGGCAGCGTCGGGTGCAGGAACACAATCATCCCACCGGCGCCCAGCTTGGTTTTCACCCGGAACCAACAGTTGTTCATCATTCCCTGCAACCAAAAAGCCAATAAATTGTTGATTTCCTTCCGAGGCCGGCCATTGATTGTTGAAATCTTCAATTAGTTGCAGACCATGAGGTTCCAGGCGAGTATCTCCGGCTGAGTGTTGAGGGATTCATCCCAGGCCCTCACCGCGATCTCTTCTGCTTCGAGGAGATCGCCGGTGTCGACCTCCGCCGCCCAGAAGCACCAGCACCAGTACTTGCCGTACTTGTTGGGTTTCTCCGGCGTATCCAGCATGCAGAGTCGCCATGTGTCTCCCCCGTCCATCGTCAGCTCCACTCTCGTCACCTTCCTCCCTCCGCCGGAATAGGCGTAACCCCTCAACGTGTACGCGCGTTGGTTCGCGGGGATGATCTCTTCTCCGTGATGCGGCGAGGTTATGACGGAGTTGATGTTCAACTCGTTGATGATGTACTCCGGCCTGTACCACCACCCTGCATGCATCATCATCAATACACTCACATTACACAGAAATATTTATGACAGTGGGGAATGAATGATCTCTGGAGTCTGTATGTACCTTGGGCATTGGCGAGCTGTGAGTCGGCGACATGGGAGGGAAGAACTCTGTTGTCCATGTAGTGGTAATGGCTATCGGACTGGGTGGTGGTGACGATGATTCGCTTGAGCCACTTCACCATTCTTCCGCCGATAAAACCGGGGATTATGATCCGCACCGGAAAACCGTGGTCCGGCTTCAATCGCTCGCCGTTCTGGAGGTACGCCAATATGACGTCCCTCGATGGGTCCATGGCCACAGCCCTAGCCAGGCTGGTGCCGTATTTGGATCCTCCGCCGCCGGGTAAATCCTCCGCGCCTTCGAAGCAGACGTATAGGGCTCCCTTCTTCCGGCTCACGATTCCGCACCGTTTTAGGACGGCTCGGAGCGGCACGCCCCGCCACACGGAGGTGGAGACTCCGGCGGCGCCCCAGTTGAATCCGATTGTCTGCTTGACCATGTTCTGTTCCTTGCGGCGGTTACCGGCGCAGACGAGGGTGACGGGAAACTCCTTGCTCCGGAATTCGGTGACCAATCGGTGCATGGTGAAGGACGTGGGACTGGCGACGAGACCGGCGACCTGTACGGTCCAGTCTTCCCAGGACGCCTTGGGAACGGCACCGTGGTTGCGGACGTAGTGAAGGGGAACGGGGGTGATGAATCCGTGGTGCATGAGGCGTTCCAGCGGCGGCTCCGCGTTGAAGGGGTGTTTTCCGGTGAGGCGAACCATGGAAGAGCTCCGTTCCACCCAGTTGTCGGCGGTCAATCTATCCCGTTGGTCCAAAATCGAAGCTTCGACGGGCGTGCTGGAGGAGATATCGCCGGCGTCGTCATCATCATCTCCGTCGGTGGAGGAGGAGTAATCTTCCGTTGTAAAGTGTCCATTGAGATTCAGCGCCGCCATGTTGATTCACCTCCTCATTGATGATACTTTTTACAGTGATGCATAACAGAAGAACATAGTCGTCAAGTCAGGGAAGGCTGCGGTGTGATTACAGAGGGCGATCTTCCTTTCAGTTGATTTGATTTTGTTTAGTCATGTTGGTTGGGGAAGAAAGAGGAAAGGGATGTGGCGCATGGGGAGAGAATCGGAAAGGGTCAGAATAGAATTTAGGCGCCCATTTAAGTGGCTCTTCACGAAACTCGGGAGTCACTTTACGCATTTCTGACAGGTCACCTCCTCCCTCCTACACATTGTATTCTTCCGTCTCATATTACACGTACGTACACAAATCATCAAATTTATACACAACCCACCCACACATTTCCTTTTGCTGGCTGGCTACACATTTCCCTTCAAATCATGTTGTATTTGCCTCACTCACATACAGCAAGTAGGAACAAGAAGAAAGAATCTGCTGACGCATTTCATCTTCTTTAGACAGACAATGCCATGCCCCTTTCACCACTGCTGTCAACATCAATCAATAAATAAATAAAGGAGGCTGGCTGGCTATAGGGGGGGATTCATACTTGATGTGGATAGATAGATAGGTTATAATCTAACCTCCATGAACTCCTCGGACTGCTTCTCTTCTTCATCTGAAGGTCTATGGGGAATTTGTTTGCCTGAAAACAACACCCTCTCCGAGCGGAGGTCCGAGCTGCTGTCTGTAATCTGATCGTTGTCCAACAACACCGGAAGTCTCACTCGCCTTTTACCTGCTACTGTGCAATCAACGGATACGTTATCGGCTCGTTGTTGTACCTTCGACCTGTAGCCCCCCCCTTCCATGTGATGATCCTTATGAGAGGTGGTGGTTGTCGCTGATTCTGAACTAACTTCAGGCTGGTAAAATGGGTGCCGAACCAACGTAGACAGAACTGAATCACGACTCGACGCCAGCACATCGTGGGAGCATACAAGCAATTCGCGCTGCAGAGTTCACGAATGAAATTAATGAAAAATAAAAAAAAAAACAACAAGCATATCATCCTACAAAATTGAAGTAAAAGAATGATTCAGATCTTGCTGGGGCTTACTTTCAACTTTTCCCTTTTCACGATTCTCTCACATAGAAGGCGCAACCTCTCCAATTCAACCTAAGCCAGAAAAAACCGAGTTTGATGCAACGGGAAATAAATATACATGAAAGAAGTAATCTCATAAATCGTTTCATAGTGCACTGCAGCATGAAGAAGAAGATATAAACATATTCAGCTCTGACAGATAATAATTCACTCACTCTGACTTGCTTAAGACTCCTAAGCTCTTCAACCCCACTTTTTTGAGTCTCTGCCTGAAGGAGTGAATTAGAAAATCGGAGGATCCGATTAGATACTTTTTTTCAGGAAAAGAAGGATAAGAAGACAAATATGATGGATGGATGGATGACCTTAGCTTTCTGTTCTGTGCTATGCTTTTCACAGTAAGCCTTCTTGTGCTGCACTTTGCCACCACTGGTTCTTAAATTCATGTAAAAGCCAGCACTTCTAGCACAAATGGGATGAAACATGGTGTGGCAGTAACCATAAGAGCACTGCGATCACAAGGAAATAAATTTTAATTTCGATATTGAGATACATATCACAATCTATCAAGTCATTACCTTAACGCAAACACCTTGCTTCCGATGGCAAACTGTACAAAATTCTGTTCCCTTGCAGACGGAATCCTGGAGATAAAAAAAAAAAAAGGTGTTGAGGCCAAAATTCTGAACATGCGGGAGACGAACATATATAAAATGATTAAAAAAACATAAAAGTATAATCAGCATGATACTGACAAGTTCTTCTACAGGATTGACTTGTCCCCTTCGATATGAATCCAATATCCACTGTAAAAAGTAAGAAAATTGAAATCAGAAGAGGCACGCAGTACTTCAGGATGCAATAAAAAATAACAAAACTTTTACTTCAGCACATAGAGCATGTATCCATTCTCCATCTCTTGACTTCCTAAAAGCGCCAGCAGTTCCACCGCATAACCCACATTCGGGGGCGAAATAAGGGTTCTCAGAAGAATGTGCTCTTGATGATTCAGACAAGTCTTCACACAACTCACAACGCCAAGGGCCACTGGTTTTTTTATCACTGCGATAGCAATCAAAATGAACTGAAACCTGCACCGTAAACAAGCTGGGTCAGGATCAAGCTTCTAACAAATATTCAGGAACTCATATAGAAAAAATTACGTAATTTTATATATGCATCAGGCTCAAACCTTGCAACCTGAGCAGGTTAATACAGGATTCAAAACTGTCTCGTAGCGATTGCATATATCACAGATCCTAGAATGGCTTTTAGAGAGACTTGAGGAAGATTGAACAAGACCAGAATCCTTCTCAGACGAGGATCTTGATCTAAAATTACTTTCTTTTGGAAATGGACTCAATTGAGGATTGAATGCAGTCCCTGAATCTGATACTTTCATCTTCAGATGATCCTGAAAGAAGAATTTTAGGGAAACAAACATTGCAAAAACAATAGTAGAAAAAAAAAAAACCTGTTGGTAAGATTCCTCAAGTTTGTCTTTCCTAGTTGATGATGTACGGGAGGAAGTTGCAGCTGCAGCAGTCGCTGCGGCAAGGACTGCTTGGGCTTCTTTATGGCGGCGCTCATTCCTGCCATGCTTTTTGTTCTCTTTCTGATAGTAATTATATTGGTTAATTAAAACCGAATCCCATTTCTGTCTTGCAGCAGTTGCAATCTCCTCAGCAACACCCTTAACTATCCTTGATAGTAACTCATCTGTCATGTCGAAAGCAGCTGTCTCATAGTAAGATAAAATGCAAAAACATAAGAGACCAAACAAGACCAGTTGCATACCACATAAGCGCTTTCTCAGGGAAAAATTACGTAGGAGTCTTTGCTGGTAGTATACAAGTTCTCCTTCAACTTCATCTGCAGGAGATAATTTAATTATATCCTGATTTCTTGCAGAAGTTGATTCTTCTAGATTCACTGCATCACATGCAGTGGTAACGCCAGCAGAACTCTCTGGCAGGTTGTATTCTGATTGTGAAGCATCTCCATCCCTCAAAACTGCCAATCAAGTAATAAAACATGGTAAAAACTGCCAAAATCAAGTAATCAAATAAGAACATACCAGCAGACTGGCTACAAGCTGTTTCTTGAAGGACATCATTTTTTGCCTCCAAATTTCTCTTTGTAAGAGGATGGACATATGCACCATAGCTATGGTCTCCAATTCTGAGGAAGCGGGCATTATTGCATTAAATTAACAAGGAAAAGTCATCGTGGTGATCGGATTCAAGGGGGAGAAGGGTGCCAATCACAACCCTCAACGTCATCTAATCAAAGAAAGTACAAAGAATATTGCCAAAGAGAAAACAAACTTCTGGAGCAGAAAGCTTACTTTAAGATGCATGGGAATGTCGGCTGTTGTGCCAGAACGTGGGGCTTGGCTGTTACAATGCGTAAATTAGAAATAACAAAAGATGTATACATAAGTTTCTGGAAGACATTAAGAAGAGAAACAAAAGTAAATTCAAGCTCCTTCAATGATTTAAGAAAATTTTAATTTCATCATTCACACTTATCCTGATTACTGAATTGGAGTTTCACAAAAGTAGAAATTATATTTCGGATAGGATGGTCACATCCCTATGAAATGAGTAGTGACAGTGCCCGTAAAAGCATATCATAGAAATAAAATCGATATGACAAGCCATGATTATCACCTTCTGTTCCAACACCAGAACCAATGTCTGCAATATCATTGCAATCAGGATCAATTAAAATCTGAAATGAAGAAACAAGCAGATCAATAATGTCACAAAAAAAGATTTCAGTACTAAAGAAATACTGAATTTGTTTTGCATTTGGATTTAGTGTCCAGATTTTGGGTTTTGAATATCTCACTTTTGGAGGTTTTGTTTAAAATTTTGGATTTTGAAATTCAGAATTTCAGATAAAGAACATTAGCACAAAATCCTAACATAATCCAAAATCTAAGATTTCAGGTTTATCTAGTAAGTATGTGAAATAAACAACATGAATGTTCACACTCAATGCATTTACCAGTAAACTCAAGTGTAAAAAGGTATATGAAAACAAATCTAGGATAATTGCCTTTGATCCAACAAACAAAATTAAAAAAAAAAAAAAAAGCAAAGTCCATATCATGGGATATTCTCACTCACACACACACACACACACACACACACACACACATATATATATATATATAAAGCAAAGCATTCGCATAATGAGTCAATATTAACTTTAGATATGAAATTAACAGCACAAATGAGCTACAACTTTAATATGTACCTTATCACTATCACCTTCAACTCTAGAGGCACCTGTCTCATCATCTTTCACAAGCCTCTTGCCACTTTTTGTTCTCCTACGTGGAGTTGATTTAATAAGAAGAGCATCACAAACACTAGAATCTGCCGCTGAGCCATTGCAACCACCATCAGCATTTTCAGAGTTTTCTTTCATTCCCATGAACAATTTGATCTTTTGTTTAAAGGTTTTCTGTAAATTGCCAAAATGAGCATGGTTTATCAACCATCTCACCAATTTACAATGTACATCAGGATTGCTGTGCTTATCCTATATATGGAGAAAATATAAGAGTTAGTCATGTGGCTCACTCATAACCAAAAAGAAGCGAGCTAAAAAAATATGCAAAAGTGGAAATTAAATAAGTTTTTCTTTCTTTAGATCATTTTTAAATTTTAATGCCCACTGGAAAAAAAAAAAAAATCTAAAAAAGAAATGACTATTGACATTACAGTTAGAGCCATGGTCACTGAATGAGGTGCAGCACCAATCTCTGAAGCTACAACTTCCAGGCTGACTTTTCCAAGATCAACCAACTGTGAACCAAGAATATATAACTCAGAGACAAAATCTATATATAAAAATAAGATATTACTTTGACTAAATACGTCAATACCCTTTTCAGTATTACAGAAAAAGTTAAATCCTTGTCATCAGCCACATCCGTTGATGAATTTGCAGCCACATAACGTGATGCACCTCCATTTGCACGAAGAGACTCCAAATTTTCATGACTCTCTTTTAAGTGCTCTTCACCTATACACAGAGTAGCATTCAGCTTGCAAAAAGCTAGCACAATTGTTGAACTTGAATGATAAGTTATATCTCATGTGGTTCAGCTGAATCTGATTCAACAGTTGAATCTTACAGTCATTAGAAACACAATCACTAGTTAATGAAGAATCGCCAGTATCTTGACTGTTTCCATCATGTTGAACTTCTGAATGCTTTAAGCAAAAGGCACAAAGTTCGACCTTATACATTTCAGAAGAACAAGCCAAATCAGACTGAGGGTTATGAATCAATTTTTAAAAGCATTACGGTTCAAGAAGTTATCGACATATTTTTAATTAATTATACTCACAGAAATAGTACAAACCTCATCAGATCCAAGCTTCCCCCAAACCTCCAGTCTGTATCTTGCCTCCCTTGCACAAATAGGATGAAAGGAAGTTCTGCAAGATCCTAAAATGATAGAAAGCTATTCAATGATGTATATTTTAAAAAACGATACGAGCAAAGATTAGACCATTACAAATCGTTACAAGTATGACCTAAATACTAAATGACTCTAAGCATATTAGTATTACTAATGCCTCAGAAAACAAAACATTTCATGGATACAAAATGTTATGTCAGTAATCTGGCATGCATCAATTTTGCATTACAAGAGACACACAGATCAAGGCATTTCATATCGGGTGTTGGCTATATGAAATTTAAGAATTACCCTTGCATAAGTACAACACAAGTTCTGATTAATCAATTAAGACCTTTTTTTAAAAAAAAAATAAATAAATAAATAATTTTCAAGCACAGAACAAAAGAACTAGATTAGAATAAACTAAAGCATTTAAACATACCATTACTGCACCGAACACTGTTACCATGCTTAACCTTGCACAGAGAGCAAATCAATTTCTTTCTCGTATCTTTTAATTCATTTACATTCATGATTGGCTCCATGCTCCTAGTATTCTCTAGATATACCTCAGGCATCCACAAACAACAAAACAGATGAGCAAACTCCATTTTACAACCATCACTTTCACTGCCAATTCCCCTTAACTTTACAGGCTTCAAAGCACCACCTTGCTTTGGACAGAGCAAACATGGAACATCAGTACTCACAACACCATTATTTTTCGACTTGCACCAGGAACACGACCAAAAACTGTCAACTTCTTCTTGAACTCCATAACATCTTTGATGAACTACCATCCCACAAGAACTGCATCTAATCAAGCAATTCAACGGATCTCCCATGTCACCATAACTACAGTAGTGGCAGATGGATGATAAACCTTCAACTGGACGAGTAGTCAGGAGCCTCTCCAATCCAGCATCCCTACTCATGAGCTTTCGCTTCTTGGAAGGCCGTTCCAAAGACACATATATCTTACTTCTCGATCCTAAAATCCACTCCACCCCACTGAAAGAATCGGAAAGTCTCTTCCCGTTCTGCCAGTTGTCACCATAGTTCCGAGATTTGATTTCACACTCTTTTGTTTCTGCCAAATTCCCATCGGTACGCACGGAAGCATGAGTATTCGGTCCAACAAAATCTTCCAGCTTATTGTTCTTCTGGCAAGCGTTTGGATGGATTTCACCCAGGTATTCGACTTGATTACGCAGGTTATCCTCATTCAAGTGTGGTATCAAAAAGCAGTGGTCGTCGATGGAGCGCCCATAATTTGAAACACTCTCCAGCTTTTCAATATCCGCGACAGTAAGTTCTCTGAAATAGTCTTCAGTTTCTTGCCATATGCTGTTTCCTCGAGGCGGCTTGGCTGAAACAGATGACTTCTTCTCGGTACCAGAATACGGCTTTTTCTGCCGCTTTCTAATGTCTGAATGCCTGCATAAGAGATTTGAAACTCGAGAGGGAAGATTATTTGGTCTGGAAAATGAAGCTGGCTGAGATGCTGTGGAGTCGTCAGAATCGAAGGGGGAACGGAACGAGAGCAGCTTACGAGCTTGGGAGAACAAATCGACGTGAAGGGAAGAAGAGGTCGACGAGGGCAATTTCGTAATTTTGAGAGAATCCCGGGGCTTCTCTGCAATATCCTCTTCCTTGAGATTAGGGCAGCCGCGATCGGTGTCTATTTTCTTCAATTCAGCGGTGATCCTACCACCACGGCCCACGGAGTTCCTCCGCCTCCTGTATCTGCCTCTTCTAGTCATCCCATACGAGAGCCAACCTCTTCACCGGCTCGCAGATGGCCCCATCCCCACATCCTAGAAATCGGAACCAAAAAACAGATGGAAGAACAAAATAGAAGAGATGCATGCAATAATAATATCCAGTGCTATCGAGCGGGCTCTGTGATTCAATAAGCCTTGCGGGCGGCTAGGGTTAGGGTTCGTCCTGAGATTGGGGGCAATTTGGGGGGGCTGAATTTTAATTATTTCTGCGATCCATCCGCCTTCAATGAATTATTATTATTATTATTTTGGGAAGTGGTTTGGGTCGGGACAGAGAGCCTAGAAAGAAAAAAACAGACAGATTTTGCACATTTATTTATTTTTTACGTTACGTGTCCGCGTTACAGGTACAGGACTTCATTCAGACAGATCGCTTCTCGCGTGGGGCCCACTCCCTCTCTCTATTACTATTAAATATTAATGATTAAAAAAAATTAACTAACCTTTAATCTCTATTTTACAAATTTATAATTCCATTTTTAATATATAAATAATAAAATACCAACCCTAATCCTCCTAATCCCATGTCCCGCCCGCCCATACTATCATTTCCATCGTCTGTCTACTTCCCTCCGCCGCTGTGTTCCCGCCACTCCTGCCCCCTTAGGTCTTGAGATGCGCCGGAGTTATGCAGAAGGTGCTGCGCAGAGCCCCTGCAGCCTTTGGCCCACCGATGTCTTCTGCTAATAATGCTCCCTTCTTCCCCCACACTACCTTTCTTTCTCTAGGATTTTACGGCGGCACGCTCGCGCGGATCATGTCTACTTCCTCTGCTACGCTATGCTACCTTCACCCCATACGCCAATCCCTAAGACTAACCTCAAATTCTGCTGCTCCAAGCCTCACCGTTCCAAAAGCGAATTGCTTTTCTGAGGCTGAGTCCTGGATAATTTCGAGGGAGGCTGCTAAAGAAGGCAGTCGACTGTTGTTCGCAAGGCATGCTGGGGATCACCTGCCGACTCCGAATGAGTCGAATGACGGAGAGACTGCACCTGCGGATGTTAAATCAAGATTACCCCGGAGGCAGAGAAATCTCAGCGGGGCTTGTGGCGCTCTGGTGGGGAGCCCGGATCTATTGACTATTCCGGGAGTTGGCCCCAGGAATCTGAAAAAGCTAGTGGAGAATGGCTTCGATGGTGTTGCTCAGCTGAAGAAACTTTATAAGGATAAGGTAAACGCTAGAAACGCAGACTTGTTGGTGGAAAATGTGCTTGAATCTCAATGCTTATTCATTAAATGTGCAGTTCTTCAATAAATCAAGCCAGAAAATGGTGGAGTTCTTGCAGAGTTCGGTTGGAATCCTACATAAAAATCATGCAGAAAGTATTACTCTCTTTATCAAGGAGAGCGTGGATGAGGAGCTGAAGAATAATAATGTTAAGCCAGCTCAAAAGAAACGGATTACTTTATGTGTTGAAGGAAACATAAGTGTGGGCAAGACTACATTCTTGCAGAGAATTGCAAACGAGACACTTGAACTTAGAGATCTTGTTGAGATTGTTCCGGAACCGATTGGAAAATGGCAAGATGTTGGCCCTGATCACTTCAACGTATTAAATGCATTCTATGCTGAGCCTGAGAGATATGCCTACACCTTCCAAAACTATGTCTTCGTTACTAGAGTTATGCAAGAGAGGGAGTCATCGGAAGGCATTAAACCTCTTAGGCTGATGGAACGCAGTGTCTTCAGTGATAGAATGGTGGGTATTCTTCCTTGAATATTTTATAATTAGCTAACGAAGGATAGTACTGATTTTTTAATAGAATGAAAAACACTCAGATGGCAGGCATAATGTTTTCTGTGTACAGGTTTTTGTTAGGGCAGTGCATGAGGCGAAGTGGATGAATGAGATGGAGATCAGTATATACGACTCATGGTTCGATCCTGTTGTATCAAGTATCCCTGGTCTTATCCCTGATGGATTCATCTATCTTAGAGCTAGCCCCGATACATGCCACAAGCGTATGATGTTGCGTAAGAGGGCTGAGGAAGGTGGGGTTTCTCTCGATTATTTGCGTGACTTGCATGAGAAACACGAAAGCTGGCTTTTCCCGTCCCAAAGCGGAAATCATGGGCTTTTCTCATTGAGTAAGCTTCCCAATGATATCGACTGGTCTTTGCTTCCCAATATCAAAGACCGAGTGTTTTATCTAGATGGCGATCATATGCACTCAAGCATTCGGAAGGTTACGTTTATTTATCTATGTCCATTTCGTCGCATTTGCATATATTCTTGATAGCGTGCTAAATAAACAGGTGCCTGCCCTGGTTCTTGACTGTGAACCTGACATTGATTTTAGTAAAGACTTAGAGGCCAAGAAAGAGTTCGTCATCTCCTCTCTTGAGCTCCATTTTCGCCTACTTTTTTTTTCCCTTTGGTTTTAATGAAAAAATGCTCGTCATTTATGAAGGTATGCTCGTCAAGTTGCTGAGTTCTTTCAATTCGTGAAGAGTTCTTCAATGACGAAGGAAGAAGAAGACGAGGGTCAAAATAATAACAGTAGGGTGTTGCTGCCGCATCATGGAAAACTATGGTTGCCTGGTTCTCAAACCGACCTCCATCGAACAATGTCATCCTTCTTGTCGCAGTAGTCGGGAGAAGAAGGTTATGGTCCCACATCGTACTGCTGTGTGGAATCTGCAGTGGTAGTAGTAACTGGTAGTGTCGTAAGTAGCTAAGTCGATGTGAATTGCGTTTTCCTGCCTCGTATTATTACATTAGGAGGTCTGTTTTCCTGAAATCTGAGGCTGTAAAATACAACATTCTCAGAATGATGTTTCTTCTATCGTCATGCCAATTGCCAAGCTTATCTTCTACTACAATACAGGCCATATAAGTATGAATGAAACATACGTTTCACACTAAATCTACATGACTAGGGAGTGAGATTCATCTTACACCATCCATCTATGAAACTCTCCTCATATATAAACTGCCATCCTCCTCATCTTCATCCCTGATCGAATCACGAAAACAAAAAAATCAACAAAAATTTTGACGATGAACTGCGAAGCAGATAAACACGCAACTCAGCCTCGTCGTCTTCAGCATAAACGGCACAACTCAGTCTCTTCTGTTTCTTAACTCGATGATGTGCTGAACAGGAGACGAGGATGACGGTCAGTGTGGAAACTAACAGTTGGGTAGGAAGGAGTGTAACTAACCGTTGACGACTCCATCTTCAAGTCTTCTTCTACTGCAGCAGTTTAGCTCCTCGGAGCCCACAAGCATTTCCATGGTATGGCCTCCACTCTTGTTGCGCCTTCTATGCTTGCATGGTTGATCAACAGGAGTAGAAGGGGAGGCTCTCCCAGCATCGTCGTTGCTGCCTGAAAGAATTCTCAGTCAAGTGTGAATCAAAGTTACTGCACCTGAAAAATACAACACAACACAGAGTTACCTTCTGCTTCATCTTCATTGTTCTTCGTAGCATGGATAGAGAAATCGCCTCCGTCCTCATTCCATGTGTCTGTATATTTTAACGAGTGAGTCGACTCTAGCTGCAGAAAAATTAGTACAGTAAAAAAAGAACGTGACAAACCAGGGGATTCGGGAACAACCCCATTTTCGATGAAACTTGCCAATCTAGGACTGAGTTCGGCATCTTGTAAAAGTAAATCATCAGTTAGCAGCGCGAGGTCTGCATCATCCTCGCCAGAGAATTCCATTTGTCTGAGCATGGTTTCGGAAACTGGGGCGTGACTAACTTCCACTCTTTGGCATCTTGAAAAATTTTCTTCATTTTGCAAGTTACTATTGCCAACAGGATCTCGGAAAGCACATGCTTCTACAGCTGTGTCGTGGTTCACTTCAACCAATGGAGATGCCAGATTAATCGGAAGAAGGGTAGGCAATCCTCCTCCCATGGCATCATCTATTGCACAAAAAAACATCATTCCAAGGGATTGCACACAAAACAAAGTTGCAAACAAGACATTTCAGCCACGTTGTTACCTTTTGATACTTCATCCAAAAGTTGCACCACTTCGCATCCTAAGTTAGATTCCAATATGTGATCTTCCTGAAACAAGATAATGCATAAAAGGATAGAGAGAGTAGCAAAATTAAGTAGTCCAAATGTGCCAGGCATCATGAAAACAAACCTCAGCAGTTGAATACGTTCTGTTCCTTGTAGGAAATCTCATGGCTTGCAAATGTTTCATGGCATCTGATAACATTCCTGATCTAGAGGAATGAAACAATCTATTTGTAGGTGAGCCAAACGCCTGGAACTGAGGGAAGGCAATAAGAGAGGGTCTCCACGTAGTTTCTCTTTCAGAGGTGAAGTATTTTGAAATTAAACAAGTCTCAGCATTTGTTAACTTCGGGGAACATTGAAGGAATAACAGATTGTCTTCATCTTTCAATTTCGTTCGACGATGAACAAACTCTTCAATAGATATCTCGATAAACAATACTTCTGGGTTAAAAACGTGGGGAACCTGCAGTAGAATTTGTCAACTTATCAAGGAAAGAAATTATTTAAAAAAATTGCAATACACTTCATGATTTTTCTCTTGTCATCGTGCAGTGTGTGAACACAAGCAAGCTTCCATTAGTTTTTTGAGGTACACTATGAAAGTTAAATTTTAAAAAAAAAAAAAATTATTACCATCCTAGGACTGGGGTGGAAATTAAAGCTGTCGATTCCACCACGCTTCAAGTGCTTCTTAAGGCCCTTGCTACTTGCTTGCTTGCGGACATAACCCTTCAACTC
Source organism: Genlisea aurea (assembly GCA_000441915.1). Lineage (NCBI taxonomy): Eukaryota > Viridiplantae > Streptophyta > Magnoliopsida > Lamiales > Lentibulariaceae > Genlisea > Genlisea aurea. The sequence goes on along the minus strand of KE527676.1, from coordinate 2,853 downwards.
GGGTCCCTCGCATGCCAGAACTAGTAAGATCTACTTAAGGAATTCTATGCATTTTATGGCTTTGTATAAAGATAAGGAAAGAGTAACAAATTCTCCATAGAGAGAAAGGATATCAACTCGCCCTTCATGCTGTCTTCCGGTTCTTCCCATGCGCTGAATCATTCTCAAAGGTGAGATATTAGCATCAAAACATACGACAAGATCAACCTCCATGATATCAAGACCTTCTTCACCAATCGAAGTTGCGACAATAACGTTGAAGCCACCTGTTCGAAATTTCTGCAAGGGACAAGTTAAATATGCTGAGGAGAAAGGTACTGCCATGTGGAAGGAAGAGTTACCTCCAACACTGCATGTTGGGCTTTCTGGGATTGTCCCTTAATAGTTTTTCCTGATTCATTAATAACCAAATCACTCCAAATTCAACTGAAATCTCTAGTGAACTTTGCCCAGTGAAGTAAGATGTTTAACACAATTTTAAATGACTTCTAGGGATGTGATCACAATGAGGGTCGAGGATGATTCAACCACAGGTACCTGAACTTTGCCCAATAAACTCTGTAGCTTTTACAACCTCGCCCATATTTCTCAGAGTATTTAGTATCTCTCTGACGTCACATCGCAACCCATAAGCCATTTGGATAAGTCGCAGGCTAAAGAGCAGTGCATAAGAAATAAAATGAAAACGTAAATGAGCATCACCTTACACTGCCCCTAAAATTTGAGAAAATGATGACCCTGGAACTTCTTGGATCTTTTCGTTCTGCATCGATAATTTCAAACTGTAATGACAGAACATAAGCAGCAATAAATTTGAATATTTCATCATATTTGATTTTTCAAATTGAGGGGCAACAAATTGTAAAACTTTATTTACCATTTTCTATTGACCATATCATGGTAAATCAATCCATTCAAAAAATATTTCGGTATGCAAATCCCCTTTCGGTAAAGCAGTCTATATTATTTTGAAGATATAAAAAAACACAAACCTCATTCAGAAAGAAAGGTAAGACAGTAACAAGGTACTTTTTATCTGCCTTTTTTCTGGTAAGTGCTAGTTCAGATTTATGCATACTACGTAAAGATTATGTAAAACCTAGAGTACGTCATCCTAAACATCACAGCAAGAATGGGACATACTGAAGTGCTCATTCAGGATTTCCAACAGTTTTGCCAGTTTTGGACTGGGAGTGCTGGTGGAAATCGTTTCCTCCATTAGAAGTCTCGCTTTAAGAAGGAATTCATTTCTGCTCACGAACCGAGTAAAACAACTGCAAAATAAAATGAACTGGTCGCTAATGGCAAGCAGCATAAGACAAGCTGGGCTATAAATGAATGAACATGCGACTCGCTTTTGCTCTAAATGAAAAACACATAGCACTGATAAGTTGGAAACACATATTGATTCATACCCTTTCTTCATTTTTTCGTTGAGCATATCAAAGGCCGGCTGTATTCCATGACTTGAAAGCAACTTTTTTATATGATAGAGGGTAATGAGAACACCAAAATAACCTTCGATTTCTCCATAGTTTGCATCATGAAGACCAATAGGTGGCTCTTGACGAAACTTGTCCCTTGAGTTAAGCAAATGGCATGGACTCAACTGTCAAGTAAAAAAGAGATGTCACGAAGAAATAACAATCTTTTCATTACTATTATTCATTTTTCTTCTGCCGCCAGACAAAATATTTCCACGTACACATAACATATGAAACAAAATTTTCAGAAATCCTGTCGAGAAATACACGAACTTGACACATGAAGCATACGAACTTGACAAGTGTCCAATAAAACAATATAAAACAAGCTAAGAGAATGGAGAAATAGAATCACATGTAAACTAATGCCACCTCCACATTTTTAGCTCAAGGTGAATGGAACATACCGTATCAAAATCCCTCATATAAAGCACTCCAAGAGCAGAAAGGCGGCCTACAAATGGACGAGCCACTTCTGAAAGCAGATTATTTATTTCGACAGCAGCATCACCCATAGAAACCTGAAAAATACTTAGGAATCTCATTCATAATGAGGGGTTGAGTTCTGCTATGTAAAGTTATGATACCTCAATAAGCTCTATCTTCCTCTCGTGCACATAAGGAAGTACATCTGGATCAGTTTCTGTCCGATATTCAAGTGAAGAAATTTGAAGATTATCAATTACATGCTGAATTGTCTGCTTTTTACCTGAATGATAACAATCACAACATGCTAGATGCAAATCACATAAATATATTTTTCAACGAGGGTAAACGAGTGCTCACATCCTGGGGTTGCAGTCAGTGCTAATATTCTTAATTGAACAGGAATTTTCATCAACTGAAAAATCAGGAAATAGCATGCTTACTCTATGATATCATTTGCGTACAATTTCTTTTATTTTGGATATTTATTTTGGATGATTAGCTTCTTCTCAGGCTGAAATTAGTACAAGCTAAGCACCAATTTCATTTGCCTTTCCAGACTAAAAAAAGAATATCTAAGCTTTTTTTTTTAAAAAAAAAAAAGGAAAGCAAAATTAAAAGTGTTTTTCCTGAAATTGTTTGATATACTGAAGCGAGGAGAAGAGGAGGAGGACACAAACCTCACGTACAACCACACAGTAGGAATAATTTCCCATAGCACGATGAGCTTCATCAATTACAAAGCACACCAACTCCTTTACCAAGCATGATCCTGCAACATATTCTGAAATAATGAAAACGAAAAGCTTCTAGCCTCTAGCTAAAGTTAACACTTAACAGGGTGAGCATATTCAAAATGGAAGTAGAAATAAAATGGCAAAGCTGCATAGAGAACGCATTTACAAAACAAAAAAAAAAAAAAACCTGAATGTATATCTTTCTC
>KE527675.1:0-11352 GCA_000441915.1 Genlisea aurea | reverse complement strand
CCTGCCTTTCTATAGTAACTACCATCATGATTACTCCAATGATGTGATGACCAATATTATCATGATTAAAATTTAAAATACACAACAATATTCAGAAAAATTTGACAAATCTATTTACTGTAATATATATTGCAAATTGCAATGATAATTTTATTTATCACATGGAAATATTGTGTGGTATTTAATATAAAAGAATATGAAGAGATATTAACAATAATAAGGAGACATTGTATCATGTGGAGATGTTTTTTTTCCCCCACACCAATTGTCGCGTTGCTTATACATACCACGTGATTATTTCCCCATCAGTTTCTATTTGACATTTTAGATATAAATGGTTCATTTTAGTTATAATAAAAATAGCATGATTTGTAATTACAAAATGTCAATAACCATAAAATCAAAATCACTTCGAGTTTGACTGCGGGCACTACATAATTTTCAACAAAATTCCGTATCGATATTATATAAACGAATGTCGATCACCGCGTGGCGACCTCGAAGTCGGAAACTGCGGGTACGGGTCTCCGAAAGGATTGAAGCCGTAGTGCCGGCGATGCTGCTGAGATGGATCGGAAGACGGCATCATCATCATCATCATCGAGTTCTGCTGCTGCATTGTCATCGAGTTTACCATGGCGAATGGGACATGTTGCGGGTTCATTTCGTAGGCGAAACCCGTTGTGTATCCAGCTCTGTGCAGCTGTAGTCGTCTCCTGGAGGCATCGTCTTCGTATAAGCTGTCGAGAAACGACTTGTCGAACCCACCGCCCTGAAACCGAAAAACATTTATCACCTATTCGATAGTCGTAAACTGCTATCGGTAAATGAACTCTTCATGAACCTTAAACCCCTTAAACCCCTTAAAGACGAAGGAAGGGAAATATAAACAGACCGTTTTGGTTTTATCGACTTCCGGTTTACTACTCGAGCTGCTGCTGCTCGGAGTTGTCACGAGAGCCAACTCCCACCCTGCAGTCATCGTTCCGTTTTCGCCTATCAAAAGCGGTTCGGAGAATTTTCGAGAGGCGGGATCGACAGTTATTCCACCGCCACCTGATTCAACAGGTGCTAGAGCCGACGAGTCGTTCCTTTCTTCAGGTTGAGTTTCCTGTGGAGCCATGGTGGTTTCGTCCGAGCTCTGCATACGCATCGACGATCAGAAGACGTAAATGAAAAAGAAAATCGGAGAACAGATAGATACATACGAGCAAATCGAACGGCTGAATGAGTGGAGGAGCTTTGCTGATTATGGTGTTTTCCTCATGGACCATCTTCTTGTCGTCGATTTCTGTATCTGTTACGCCATTATCGGGTCCGGATGGATCTTCGAGCTTCGAATCTATCTTCTCCTGACAACAACAGCATACATACCATACATATTACATGCATGCATCAGCTAAAAACACCATTTCGCCACGGGAATGAAATGTTCGAAAAACGATACCTGTTTTATGATCTGTGATCCTCCGGAATCCCTCTGAGGTGCTTCTTTTATATATTGCTCCATTGTCATGAGAAACGACGGGGGCGGCTGCGATGAAGCGGAAAACGAAGAATAGCATCGTAAAATGAATGGTTTCGTCGATATCGATACATGAAGTGATAAAAAAAAAAAATGAATGGAACCTGTCTGAGGGTAGGGAATTGGAATGTCCGAGAAAGTTCCAATGTTTTACAGAAGCGATAAAACTCTGCTAGATGATCGGCCTGGAACGAAAAAAAACAAAAAAAACAAAACGTAATCTGTCGTTTCGATCATCGTGTATGCAACGAAAAGTAAGGAGATCATCACCTGACGTGCGGCTTTCTTGTAAATATTGAGCGCTTTGATCGCTTCGTCTTTTGGCATTTCAAAGAACTACGAAGACGAAACAAAAAAACAACCAATAAGAGAAGATTGCAGATGCGATTCTTCTTCCATTTTGAGCTCTGAACGGAATTCTAAACTATAAACCTTAAACGAGATCATACCATGTCGACCAAATTGATGATCCCATCATTTATTGCAGAGTAAATTTTGAAGCTCTCTTTTACAACCTGTATGTATAGTATCAGTATGCATATTTGACAGAATATGAACATCACAATCAGGAAGAAACGCAATTCGCAACGTTTTTTTTTTTTTTCTTACCAGAGCAAATGCATACTGCACGAGGAAGTTGCGGCGTGCTGCTCCTTCGGGCTGCACCACGTCCAAAACGACTCAGAGAAATTGCGGAAAATGCGTTAAAAAAGCACGGCCGTAGAGACCATAGAAATAAAAAACCTGACAGCAAATGAGCCGAAAAAGAAGCTGCTGATACGTTGGTAACTGCTCCAGCAGTTCTTTAGAATTCATCTTTGAAGTCGCACTGTGATCATGATCCTCCGCCTGCAAACGAACGTATAAACGATTTTCTTCGTATTTTAAAAACCACTTTCATTTGAAATGACCTTGAAATCTCCAATGGCGGACTTGGATCCTCTATCCGATTCCGTGTCATAACTCTTCAAAGTTCTTAAACACTCTACTCTTTCTTCCAAAAACATAGCATAAGAACGAACCCAAGCCGAGCAATCCCAAGCTGCATTACACAACTATTTTTATTTCAGAACGAGGACACACTGACGAAACCACATCTTGAATCCTTGAAGACAATGTATTTACCGAGAGGGCAGGAATTGTCTTTGAAATTCGATACTTTGAAAAGCTGTCGTCGTCCAGAGATACGCAACAGATCTTCCTTGAAAGCAAGATCACCTTCCCTTAATATCCTATGGAAAACTATCATAGCTTTCACAGCAACCTGAACGAGTTCCGCAGATTATTCAAAATTGCATTCGAAATGAAAATGAAAAACACACAGGAGAAAAAAAGAAAGAAGCGAGAGAAGTTTACTATCCAGCTGCTTGTTTTCGACAATCTTTTCAAAAGGGCGTGAATGCAGTAGCCGACATCAGCTCGTGGACATGATATTGAAGTGGCAGCGAAAATCTCTGGAAGGGATGAAAAAAATACAATCGCATTAACCATTCAGGGAACGAAAAAAATATAACAGGCTCACTTCTGATGTGCCGTTCTTTTGGAGGCCTTTCGACGTGGTTTGTAGCTTTGACAATGGCAACATCCAATTCCTAAAAAAGTACAAAAAAAGAAACAAGGCTATCCTCAAAACGAAAAAAGAAGCTCGAAAAAAAAGCGAAAACCATCACATACCCGTAATCAATCGTAAACAACAGCAAGAAGAAGGAGAAAATACACATCGAGAAAGGGGAGATCAAAGAACAAACCTTGAAACTGCTGTTCACCTTCGCCAAGCCAACCCTGGTGGAGTCCTTGAGAGCCCCATAAGCCTTCCTGAAGCTATCCATTCACCAAATGGTGCTTCAATGGCGATCAGGCCATGATCCCCATGCAGATCTCCATTTCCTATTTTATCTCAGTGCTGTTTTTCCTTCCTTTATTATTTATTGCTCACAACTCAATCCACATTATTCATATAAAAAATATTTCAGCAAACATTGGGAAAGTTAGTTACTAACTACTAAACTATGAAACTTATAATATTACCTAAAAATAACATTACCTCCTCATTTATATTAATCATTAATTAGGCCATGTCACAATGTTACATTACAATTTTAGAACCTATAGTATGTTTATAAATACATATAATCGATGTCGACTATACAAATCACATGACTATAATGAAAACTTAAACCATTCTGAGAATAAATTCAGTCAGCAGATTCTGGAACTACCAACTCAAAATTGCCATCGAGCCAAAAAAAATCGAAGTTCTCTAAATTGTACATATTTCCAGGCCCATGAGTAGTACTGCAGTGCCGGTACCACATCATATATATAATACCTGCATTTTCTCAATTTATCATCACTGTTGCAAGTTTTCCTTTGCAGCAGTGTGCTTTGAATGGTCCATTTTACGGCGTTTCGCTGTTAGTCGAGGCCTCAGCTGCGTACAGAGAGTTCAAGAAGAGGTCAATTTTCTTGAGCAGGAAGTGGAAAGCAAAGAAAAATCCACTCCGTTTCTGTATAATAGTCGATATTTTTTTATGTCCATAGCATTCGAAGACTAAGATCCTCTTACCATCTGTAGGTACTTCATTTGTTTCATGACTTCTTCGATTTCTGCCTCCTAAAAACCAGAAAACCATCTTTTGAAAAATCCCGAAAATGAGTACAGTACGCCATGAGAAAGACGAGGGAGAAGTCACAGGCAAATACCTGTGGTACAGCACAATCTGCATGAGACGGATCCCAGAGAATACAACGGAAACATTCCCAGTTATCTGTCTGAACTTCAAAAAGTGGGGCCCTGAAAAATGCCGAGACATTTCATCAAGAAAAAGCCTTAAAAATCGACGGGATAATGAGTTTCATGAGTTTAAGAAGCTCCATCCCCCGACCTAAATATTTGGAAAAACGAAAAAAAATAACAGAAGAATAAATATATGGTCATAGAAAACAAATCTCAATCAAACATAAAATTCTGAAATGATATTCTTAGCAATTTTACCTGCGCCATTTCCCGCAGATTACTCGATCAGATCCTTCACCGGGGCAATCTATCGACTCATGGCACTGAATCCAATTACCGATAGAATTGAGCTTCACAGGTTGGAAAGAATCCGTTTCCTAAAAAATCACACACACATACATTGTTTCAACCTGAACTCATATGAATGTTTCGAAATAGACATGTCAAGAAGAATCACTAGAAAGCTATACCTGTGAGTTAATAAAATCGGAAGGATCGATATCCAATGGAACGCCTGGAGGATCATATACTCTATAATAACAGAGCACAGCAGAAAAAAATGGTTGCATGAGCAATGTTGAAAACAAATAAATTTGTTACGCAGAGGATGAGACGAAACAAAAAAAAAAAAGTAACTTACTCGTTATCAGGTCCGTGCCATACAGGAACATCAGCTTGATATTTATCCCCAATCCGAACGTTGGACATGTATGGCTCAGTGTCCCAGAGCATATATCTCAACGAACTTAACTCAGTATCCGATGCTGTTGGATCAATTACACCATTTTCACCGTTACTGGTGCACTTATGTTTCAATTCCATGCGCTTCAATTTCAAACAAGAATTGCAAAGCCACTCCCCGACCGGTAATATTTTTATACGAGGCGTGCAGCAAGAACGGTGAAATGCATCATCACAAGTATCGCATATTAACATATTTTTGGTACTATCCCTTCTGTCACAAATTTTGCATGACTTCCAACAGTAATAGTCACTACTAGTTTCGGTCGTTCCGGAAGAAGCTCGTTCATTTACACGGCAAGCTTCATCGAGCATCCCTTGATTCTTGAGAATCGCAATGCAAATATCTTTTTCCGACATCTCTAGAGATTTTCCGGCACCAGAAGAGGAGCACTCACCACCATCATCCACAATAACTTTCAAGGAAGCTGCGCTGTGCTTCGAATCTGATCTTGATGACCAACAAGTATTGATAACAGAGCAATCATTTAGTTTTGAGGCCCGAGTATGTTCAGAAAGATCTTCAACCTCGGAAAGAAATCCATTAATGCATCTTTCACCAACTCCATTGCAATCATCTGGAATCGAAGAACAGGATCTCATAGCTTCCGTGTGATATTTAGAGATGAAGCCGTCGGAGCTAATGGCAGGGTTACATCCATCAGAAGGTTTAATATCAGCAGGCTGATTGATAGGGGAGGTGAAAACAGAGCCCGAGCAGTGCTTTTTGCGCCGGTATACAAAATCATGTGCAATATTTCGAGACATCACACCGGAGGTCGATACACAGGAGCAATTTGTGCTAGGATTTGAGGAGCAAAATTCAGACTCCCTTCTCTTTCCTATCAAATCTTGTTCATCACAAACTGAGGATTCCATCCAAACATTTGGACCTGCCATAATAAACACATTTCAACTCATCAAAAAAACTACAGAAATCAAAATACAAAACAATTCATTGTGCCAAAAAAAAAACATCAGAGTGGCAAGACAACCATTTATATTCAAATAAAACCAGTAACAGCAATTCCAGAAAGGCAAGAAAAGAACATTGACTGAGTGAAAAACGAAATACAAAATATGAAGTCAACGATACAAAATATGAAATACAAAGAACATTCGAGTAAAATGAGATGTGGGAAAAATTATCTGAGCATCGGCATTGCCCTTTTCAACGATTCAGCGGTGCTAAAAATGAGATAATACCATTAACTGCTAAAAAGTATCTGTTTTTCAGGAACAAGAAAATAATGATAAAGACTGATGGCATGCTCCTCTTATCCGAGACATTGAGATATATAGTTAAAATGACACTAGGAAAAATCTGAAGAAAAAAATCAGCGTAAACCCAGAAAACTAAAACCAACAAACCAATTCAACATGATCTAATCTGGAAGTATGATTGGACATTATCACCACCATTAGTGACTAAAGCTATAAAAACCATGTGAAAAACTTCCTCTCTAAGAAGTTACTTCATCATCAAATACAACCAGAAACTATTACAAAATCAAAATGGCAAAATGAAATCAAATTTTACAATTTAAAGAGGAAGCCCATCGAGTATTGAACCCCTCTCTATACACAGTAAAACTCCCGAGTCACAAATCCTTCAACAATGAAGTTCCCAACAAATGCAAACCCTTAAAACCCATATCAAATTATACCCATCAGATTTCATCAATAAATTTTTTTTGTTCACCATACCCAAACTTCACCAGATTCTTACAAGACCCAAAAAAATCAATTTGATCATCAGTCAACCGATTCCTGAAAAACTGCAAACACCAATCAATGAAACACACAACACACAATGGGTCCACCGAAATTTACACAAACAAGAGAAAAGCAATAACGAAAACATATATGAAGAAACATAGCACGGAAAAAAAAAAAAAGTGAAAATACGGGCTGGGATTGCTACGTACCCATAGTCTGCCATTGCAGCAGCAGTTGCATCAGTGAACTTTTCACTGCAGGAGTCTTGGGTTTTCAATACGCGAGCGGTGAATAGAACAAATCTTTATTATGCGCCTACAGAACACACGCCCCTTGTAAAGAGAGGAACTAACTCTACAAATACACTTACTTGGAAGAAGAGTGGGAACAATCTCCAAAATGATTCTGAGATTATTTATATAATCAACTCCTTTCCCATTCAAACCTAAGTCAATGGTTTTAACAAATTAGTCATGGCCCATGGTATCAAGATCTTCATATATGTAAAGCAAAATGGAGTTATATATTTGGTTTTCACAATGTGTCAATGGAGTTGCTTACAACCAACACCAACATAGTCGAATAAAGAACATCAACAATTAGAGTCATTGATCTTTGAAGAATGTAATGGGCACTATCACCAGGGTTGATACTTCACAGGCTGATTCCTTTTCCTCCATAGTAGTTCCTGAAGAAAAAAACAAAAGAAAGAATGCATCAGAAAAATGCATCCAACTGCATCTGAAGAAGAGATAAAAGGCTAAGTGATTAGTAAAACCACAGAAAAGTTAATAGCAAAAGCGTTAAATGCAGCACATACAGGAGTATATGAGTAACAAGATCTCTAAAACAGTTAATATTGACTGATCAATCCCCCCGATATATCATATTCAGATCGACGTTTAAGTTCTAAAGCCTATAAAACTGCAAGCTTTCATTCATTTCGAGAGCTGTGAATTTCGCAAAGCAAAAACTTGCAAATGTAACACAGAGCTGGGTTCACATCACAAAGCAAAAACAAAAAATAGACACGAAATTTTGGAACTGTTGCATAGAAAACCATCCATCAAAAAATTGATACAGGGGCATACTTGATGCACAATTTGTAACCTTAACAAAGAGTGCACCTTGTCAGGATTATAGTGGGAAGCAATTTCTGGGAAAGGAACAAATCTAGAATCACTTTGGAAGCGCTCTGTGAGGCTTTGGGGCTGTATATAAGAAAAGTAAATTAAGATCAGATCATCAAGACAAGATGAAATCTCTAGGAGTCCATTTACTCAGAACAATTACATGACCAAAGAATAGTTTGAAGTATTGTTTCCAAAACTAAAACATTCTACAGCATATATTTGAAACGTGTACCTGAAACTAATACGTTCATATTGCAAGTGCAATTGACCTTCTTTGCATTGAAATTTTTGTTACAGTGAACTGAGTTTTGACGGTTTATTCACATAATTATTCTACCAATAACGATTGAACCATAATTGACCTCACTAAGCATCAACATTTTTCACGTTTAATGTTAGCATATAAGTTTTTACTGCATCCATATTGAATAAATTACACATGCAATACCAATATAAGTTCTCATTTAACGCACATAGAATTTTATCCCTCTGGAACTTAAAAGGAAAACATAACAGCTACTAGAAGCTTTGAGCACACTTACCATTGGGATTCCCTTGCTCATAGAAGCTTCTTAGAAGATTGATGGCTTCTGAGGCCAATATTCCTCCAGTGCACTTGAAGCCCTTTCTTACCGCGGCACTGTCAGTACAAGAGACATACCCCAACCCAAGTTAAGCTATTATTACCAAGATGTAGCATCAGGTTTTTCTATAGAAGAAGTAAAAATTATTTGAAAGAAAAAGAAGGGAAAGGAAAAGGAAAATTAACATTTCATGATATATAACTATGAGGCAAACATGACAGCAGAAAATATGTGTTTAGTCCCTTTTCTAAATTCATTGTATCGATTTGTCCCACTATTCATTTTCTTTTTTTACCAACTCAATTGTACCTGGTTAATTTGGTAACAAAACAGTATTTAGCATTCAGTTCACAGAATCAAAACCTCAACATTATCAACTAAAAATTTGAAGATTTAGGTTCTGGGGTTGGGGTTTTAGGATATTGTATTTTGTATGTTAATCAACTTGCAAGAATTTAATGACAACTATATTTTGGACAAAAAATCGATGCAAAGTAATTAAAATCAGACAAAATTTGATGCTTCGTTAAATTTAACAAAATATTCTTCAACATCATTAGCGAAATGCAAAAATAATACACTAACTTATCAAATTGTGATGAAATCAAAACAAAAATGTTCATTATGACTAAATCAGCACAAAAATCTATTTCTACTGTACTGGGACATATCATGCAATTCACCCAGTATGACATATATCGCATGAAAAAGGCAAGAAATTAAAATCATTATGCGGCTAGTTATTATTTTTCGAGAAGCATAATGAGAACCAAGCAATTTTAATCAAAAGTCAAACCTCACAAGCTTTTCTGGTCCTTCTGTATGCAAGGACAATATGGATCCACAGCCTCCAAATTTATCATTTGCACATCCATAATACACTTCCTTTATTCCTGTTGGTTAATTGCGAAATTTTAGATAGCCACCTCACCCAAAGCTAAAGCCGTACAGATGGTAAAAATGCACTTCTATGAAATGCATTTGCTTTTTAAAAGATATCCAACATTTTCATTTTTCCAAATATGCAGCAGTTCATTTGAGCTCAAGATCATTGTCTGCCTTGCCGAAGATGTAAAGCTATTACAGACGTCTACTGTATTCTAGTTAATCAGACTGACAAAATATAAACTGCAAAAGAAGTTTGATTTATCATACCCATAATAGATAGAGCTGCTGCACACATTATACATGGCTCACATGTTACATAGAGCGTGCAGTTTGAGAATCTGGAGACCACCTCAGTCCTAGTAAGACCATTCCTCTGCCATCGCTCAAGAAGCTCATCAATTGCTTCCATCTCTGCATGCCGAGTAGCCTGTCAACCAGACAGGAACACAAAAGGATACAACTTTTAAAAAAAAGAGCATACTATAAAGAAAGCCAATGATGACTAAAGGAAAATGCCCAAAGGGTATTATGACTACTTCAGTTTCTAGTGGTAAATGTCCCACAACAATAAAATGATTCTCTAATTGGAACAGATGGTTAACAAGCCTAAATTATGTGGCAGTATGAAAAAAAAATGTGTAAGAACTATCAAGGAATAAATATGATGAAAATTGACACGATATAAGATGTACGGTGAAACGAATGCAGAGCAATATACATTTCTAGTCTCATTTGTTCGATTTCGCCCAGAAGAAATGACCTTCTGATCTTCAATAATTACACAACTGGAGAATTTCAGAAAGGAACTTTTTCAGACAACAGAAAGTATCTAAAAATTACTATACATTCCATTCCAAATTTACTGGCAGTAAGGTCTGATCAGGAAGAAAGTATCGAAGCCTTTTAGCAGAACTGAACGCGCACACAGAAAAATGCTAAGTCAAAGTGGTTAACAAAGGGAGTGAAGCCACCTTTATCAAGTCATTAGATGGAACCCCAGCACCCTTTATAAAACAACTTTATTTTATCTTTTATCTCCAATGAGGGGCAACTCTTCTCACTTCTTTTATTATATTTCTAAGAGATCCAGAGATAAGATGCGATTAAACAGCTCATAAAAAAGACTCCCAAGATTCTTGGGCGGTGCATACTTAACGCAAAAGGAAAACTTGCAAATTGCAATTATAGCGTGGAAGATAAGAGGAAATTTTAATAATTAGATAGCAAAAAAATCAATACCACTGTTACTTCAGAATGTTTGTTAAAAAATAAAAAACAATAACATGAAAAAATAAAATAAAAATCAGTGAGCTGATTCAGTGAAAAATAAAAATCAATTACTTCAGTTGATTCAGTGAACTGATTTTCAAAAATAAAAATCAATTATCAGCTTCTACTCTTTTTTCATTTGGAAACAAATTACTAAATGAAACTAGTTATTTCAACTTTTTTTTTTGAAGCAGAAGCATTGCCAATTTTGCATTAGAAAATACTTGTATTCTAAATCACCTTTTTAGAAGTATATGTTCTAAACAAACCCCACGTACAGTCTAAACCAACTGTCACTTAATTGGCGCAACCGTAACGACAAAATGATCAATTTCAGTTCGAGACATTGACGAACCTGCAATTTTCCTTAAATCACAAAACTCAAATCTCTTTTTCCTTAAATGCAGAGAAGCAAATCGTACCCGACCGGCACTTCGAGGCACTCCAGTGCAAGTTTAGCCTGTATAATCGAAGGGGGGAACAGAAATACGAGAAAACATAAAGAATAATTAAACGCACTATTGTTTTTGCCTTTTTGGGTAAAATCAAAACTACAAAGAATAATAATACCTGTTCCAGGGCGAGCTTCATAAACGTAACTCGTTCGGTTCCTCGTGTACTATCGTCTGCAACCGTCGCCATTATCAACAAAAACAAACCAATCCCGATAAGGGGAGTCCAATTAGGGCCTGTTCCGAAGGCGGCAAGTGATTCGGTTGTTTTTGGAAGAAAAATGGGATTGGCATTGGGACTTGG
>KE527662.1:0-11828 GCA_000441915.1 Genlisea aurea | reverse complement strand
TTTTTTTTTTTTTTTTTTGGTGTTTTCTCTGCAGTGCCTGTTGCGACATTTGTGGTGGCTGTTCTTTGTGGTACTGATAAACTGAAATGGGATGTGTTTCTGAACATGCTGGTGGTCAGCATCGGTGTCGTCATTTCTTCGTACGGAGAAATTCATTTCAACGTCATCGGGACCGTTTATCAAGTTACGGGAATCTTCGCGGAAGCTCTGAGGCTGGTTTTGACTCAGGTTCTGTTACAGAAGAAGGGGCTGACTCTGAATCCAATCACCAGCTTATACTACATTGCTCCATGCAGGTATGCTGAAAAAACAATTTATACCCTCCTCTTTGTTTACGTAAAAGAACAAATCTCGTCCTCAAACGTTAAAATGTTGACGAAATCGCCCCTCGCGCCGAAGCAAGGTATATGAATTGTTCAGCGTTTGAGGATGAGATTTTGTCGGGGTAAAATCGTCGTATTTCTTACCTGTTGTGTGGCGGTTGCAGCTTCGTGTTTCTGTTCATTCCTTGGTACTTTCTGGAGAAGCCCGGAATGGAAGTTGCGGCTCAAATCCGGTTCAACCTCTGGATCTTCTTCTCGAACGCGGTGTGCGCTCTGCTTCTCAACTTCTCGATATTTCTGGTGATCGGTCGGACGGGAGCCGTGACGGTTCGCGTCGCCGGGGTGCTCAAGGACTGGATCCTGATCGCGCTCTCCACGGTCGTCTTCCCGGAATCCACCATCACCGGACTCAACATCATCGGATACGCCATCGCTCTCTGCGGCGTCGTGCTCTACAATTACCTCAAAGTGAAGGAAGCTCGAAGCCCGATGATTCACGCCTCGGACTCCATCATCCCTGATAGAATCATCAACAAGGTATAAATGCCATCTAAGTAAGAGTCGAAAATATCATATCCCGTTCTAACTGAATCGATCATCTTTGCGGGAAAAAAAAAACAGGAATGGAAGCTGGAGAAGAAATCTTCGGATGTATACACACCAGATAGCAGCAGCAGCAGCGGCGGCGGCAACAACGGCGGGGATGGGACCGGAATTTCTAACGACGAAGAAACTCCGCTCCTCTCCTCGACCACGACTCGTCTATCTCACATCGGGAGAACCCAACAGAAGCAACTGCAGTGATTTTTCGAAAACGAGACGGTTGTATATGTTTTTTTTTTTTTTTGTGGTTCTAGAGTTACCTGGGAGGATTTGCTTTTCTGATTCATTTTCTTCTTCAACTTCCCTTTACAAGTCCAAGTCTCATAAAAAGATGAATGATCACAAACAAAACCGTAAAAAATAAACATCGGTAGGTAGTTCGAAGCAAAGATCGAAAGCAAACGGATAACGGGAAAAGACTCAATACACTTATGGACAGAGGCTGCGCAACGGATAACGGGAAAATAGGTTACAAGATAACATCACCTAGTAAATATGTGCACTCAGAATGGGGGCTTCTGGTTGGCGTCGTAGAGCAGCAATCTTCTCCTCTGAGCCGGAGGAGCCAATCCGGGGATCGTCCTTATGCTTTTGTTGTTCGGATTCACAATCTAGTTATAACGAACGAGAGAGTAATCGGTAACATGAACGAGAAGGTTTTTTTTTTTTTCATTTCGAAGTTACCTTTACGACGATGATGGCAATAACTCCGCACACAATCAGGAAAAGGAAAAGCATGATGCATTTGTCGGTGGCCACCTGGAAAAAACGGTTTGAACAGCGATGATAAGTCGCAAAATTGATGATGTTTTTTTTTTTTTTTAAATTTTTGGAAGTGGATATGATAATACCTTTCTACCGATTTCCTTAACGAGCTGGGTCGCTTTCTTGATGGAGAACTGAATGGTGTCGAGTTCATTCACAATGCGACCCATTTGATCAGTCTACAAGGATTTTCAGAGAAGAGAGATGCATTTTATCGGTCAGTGGAAGCCGTTAAAACACGGAAAAAGCACAATTGAGAACTGACTTGGCCCTTCAGTGTAGCGGCTGTTTGCGTTCCCACTTCGATAGTTTGATGAACAACCTACAAGGATTAAACAAAAAAAAAAAAAGTTTAGAATGCATCTTCGGAATGTTTCTCGTTATGTAAATAAACATTACTTGTTTAGAACGTTCGATGGCCTGGTCAGTTTCATCCAATGTCTTCAACCCATTATCGACGAGCTCCTGATTCGACATTTCTTTGTAAACAGTATATAACAGAAAACTGTCAGCAGTTTTCCTTAAAGGTCCGATCCGAAATGAGAATCCATTCCCGACGATAAGAAGATAATTGTTAGAAGATACAACCTGATGCTATTTTAACGTTTTCATCGGGTATCGGATCCGAAGCACTGGTTCCCATATCAAAGAGTTCAACCCTTTTATTTCCAAGAGTGCTCATGTATCTGAAACAGAGAAAATTGGATCTCCGTAAAATTAAGTGAATCACATCAGTTATGTGGAATGGACGACTTAAACGACGAACTTACTTACGTTTTCCTCAAACCAACATATGAATTTAACTCTTTGATCTGCATAGTAAAACTGAAATCATGATACCATCAAAGGGGAAAAAAGTGCAAAACGCATAAAGTCCAATGCACAATGCATATCATCATACGATAAGTATGTTCAAACGAATGATATCTTTTTTTGCAGAATCTCAAGTTACTAGAAGCATACCATCGATTGCTTTTCATCATTAAGCAGCTTAGTTACATCCAGAGGGTTCCTACTTTCCTCATCCTTAATTTCACGATCCAAATCTTTTATCAACCTGGTAATTTCGTTCCATAAATAATCAGGATACAAAGAGAAATCTTTTGGAAAACATTAGCATTTGGTACCAACACTGGGAACCAAAAAAACGGCAGCAAAAATCCCGTTGCAAAAACAATCGTCTTACCTTTTACAGTCTCTCATCTTCCCAGTGAGCTCCTCCAGCTGTTTATTTTGCCTGTTAGGATCCTTAATCTTATCCAGCTTTTGAAAGCCATTCCTGATGAGAAAAAGAACAGTAGACGGCATTGTAATGTTACCTAGCCCAAAGCTTGGTCAACAATAAACATTCCACCATACGATAAGCTAAATAATCTCATGAAAGGGAACTAAAACTGATAACAAAACAACAAAAATATCCCAAACGCTATGGCAGAAATAAACTGCATCTGGCAGATGGGAGCAGGATAATGAACTTAGATCGAATCGAATACCGAAACAACTACAACTTCAACCTTCTATACAAGAGTA
The DNA here is from genome assembly GCA_000441915.1 of Genlisea aurea. Taxonomy (NCBI): domain Eukaryota; kingdom Viridiplantae; phylum Streptophyta; class Magnoliopsida; order Lamiales; family Lentibulariaceae; genus Genlisea; species Genlisea aurea. The sequence continues at coordinate 8,607 of KE527662.1, read as the reverse complement.
AGGCACGAAATGTTAAGAGGCATTACGCAATCGCCCGCATAGTATCGCGGATTTCTCCGTGAATCTGCTCCATCTGAGGAGTCATCCTCAATCCTACGTCAGCCATCCTCGATCCACTATACTCCCTCTTCTCGGCCAACTACAAGAACAAAGCAAACCGCCACCGGCAAAACAACAGATCTCTCACACACACGCGGCAATCCACATTTCACAAATCAAAAAAAAAAAATTCAAATCATTTCACCAGACGGCACACGATCGCCGCAATAGAGATCCAAAAAAAATAAAAATCACATCGGAAGAAACACGAAAGTCAAGTTGAAGATCAGGATTTGACCGTTAGGGTTAGAGAAAGGAATAAATAATTTGTCCGAAGAACAGAGAACAGAACGGCGAAATTAAGAGTAATAAATAAATATATAAAGTACACAGAGTAACACGGTAGATTTATCATATATCAAAAGCTTCACTTATTACAAAAACACATAAAAAAATGAATTTATTACGAAAAATATACTCTTTATTTTTTATTTTTACAAAAAAATATAATTTTTATTTCATTATTACAATTTATACTCTTTTTGTTTAAAAAATTAACAATTTACACCCAACGCCGTTAAATTAACGGAAAAATCAACATTTTTCGTTGCAATTTATATCCCTTATGTTTCATTTTTTGATAAAATATATCCAAATTGATGACGTCATCAAACAGATAATGACGTCATCAAACGAAATTGGATATATTTTGCCACAAAATGAAACATAAAAGATATAAATTGACTATTTTTTTCAAAAAATAGTCAAATTGGATATAAAATGCAATAAATACCATAAAAAAAGAATTGATTTCCACGAGTCCAACCCACCAGTGGGGCCCACCTATTTCATTTTTTCACAACTGTTTTTCTCGTCTGCGTAACGTAAAACTCGTCTGCCTTCGTTGTTGTGAAAAAAGAAAACAAAACTTGAAGGAGAAACCAATCATACCCCAAGTTTACTAATCAGCTGCCATGAAAGGATCCGTATCGCCTAGATCGGCAACCAACGGTTCCAACGCCGTCGGATCATCTTCATCGTCCGGTGCAAAGTACGTCGGAAACGGGAGCAACGAGATGTCGGGCTTGTTAAATACTGAATCTTTTATGAACACAAAGTTCCCCGTGGCGCCCGGAACCTTCATCAGATGATTACGAGAAAGATTTATAACCGGATGATATCGACAAAAAAAAAACAGAAAAGGAAAAACGGCGGGGCTGAAGAAATATTTACTTGGCCCTTAACCCACATCAAGTTTCTGGCCGGCTCGATTTTGTAAACCCAAACATTTTTAACCGTTCTTTGGTCGACGCCCATGTGGCCTGGCATTTTCTTGCCTTTGAACACCTATTAGGGAAGCAGGTCGGTAAAATGTCGTGATGCAACCATAGGAAAGAAATAAAACGAAGATACCTTTCCGGGAGCATCTCTTTGACCTGTGGAACCGATGCTTCGGTGTGATAGCGATGCACCGTGAGATGCAGGCATTCCTTTAAAGCCCCATCTTTTCATTCCGCCCTGCAAAATCAACGACGATCCAAGACTATTTACATAAACAGTTGTGGATCATAGTAAATGCAAGAGAAAAAAAAAAACAGATGGGAACCTGGAAACCTTTCCCTTTTGTAATGCCGGTGACATCGACGAATTGTCCAGGAAGAAAATGGCGGACACCGATGGATGTCCCGAGAGGGAGAAGGGCGTCTTCAGTCACGGGAAATTCCCTCAACTTCCTTTTCATCGGTACTCCTTGAGCTCTGAAATGTCCCACTTCTGGCTTCGTTAAATGCTTCTCCTTCTTTTGTCCACATCCAACCTAGCTACCGCCATTCATTGATATAGCAAAGAAACAACAAGCATGTTGAATGATGAAGAAAGTGGAAACCAAAAAACCATTGATTTGAATTGGGAAGAATAAAACAATGATCTTATTTGAACAATGAAAAAAAAAGCAATAAATCAAGAACCTGAAGCGCACAAAACCCTTCTATTTCCGGAGTTTTGACCTGCGAAACAATGTTATCATCCAGCCACAGAATCGTAATAGGAATCCGAGCACCCCACTTATCCCAGACAGCAGTCATTCCACACTTGACGGCGATCGCACCAGTCCTCCTTGAATCAGGGGTCATGGTCCTCGGTTTCGCTTCAATGATTCTCTCAGAATCACCATTTTCCATGATCACGCAAAAATTCCTCATCTGAAAACTAAAACACGACGCCGACGAAAAATGCGACGACCTTGGACTTGTTGAGAAAATCTGCGATATACGGCACATCAAACCTCTTGAAACTGCCTTCCCCTGACAAAACGGTTGCATCTAGAGGAAGAATTGCTTGATCCTATCGCTGCTTCCTTCGGGCTCGATTCGGAGTACGTACGGGTTTTTCTGAGATGAATTTTTTAGGGTTGTAGGTATAGAAGATGCCACCACAAATTGGCTCAAATATTATTATAATAAATTTTTTATATAATTAAAATTTAAAAATAATTTATTATTTCTCAGACGGAAAAAGACTCCATCCCCCGTACCGTTGAAAAAGGCGGTTGCGATTGTGGATGAGCTTCATCCTTTCTCTCTCCGGCTTCTCGTCGCCGGCCGACGGTGGAGGAGGAATAGCTGCATGAGTTCCTTAGATATGTCGCTGAATCTCCGTTCGTGTTGCTCGACCGCATTATTTTCTGTACACAGAGTCAGTACCTTGACTGACGACCTGCCGCTTTCCGTCGCGAATCTTCGATGCAAGAGCTTCCGCCTGTTATTCAAGACATCGTCCATGGCGATGGGAGCCGAAATGACGCTGGAACAGCCCGGGGGGAAGATGGTGGTTGAGTTGGTCGGGGCTTTCAACGATCTGACGGAGAGGATGAGCCACGCCGCTGCGCTGTCGAGCAGCTCCTCCGGATTGCTCTTCAAGGCTCTCAAAATCGCGATTCCTATTCTCCACTCGCTTCCTCCTCTCCCCGACGGCCGATCTCCTCTATCCAAAGCCTTGTCCGTGGCCGTTGTCCTCGCCGATCTTCAGGTCAGATTATGCAAGTTTTTCCGATTGCCTGTGTGTCCGTCCACTGCCATGAATAATGAATTCATGTCCGCAGATGGATGCGGAGGTGATTTCCGTCGGAATACTGAGAGAAGCTGTGGAAGGAGGCGTAATATCCTTATACGAAGTGAGGGATCGCATCGGCACCGGCACTGCTCATCTCCTCCACGAATGTATGCGCTTGAGGAACATCTCTCTCAAGGTGCAAGAGCTGGACGAGGACGACGATGCATCATCGGCATTGAGGCGATTCTGCCTTACGTTCTACGACGTGAGGGCCATCATTCTCGACTTGGTTCTGAAGCTGGACACGATGAGGCACCTCGATCATCTCCCCCGTTTCAAGCAGCAATCCGTTTCTCTTGAGGTTATGAAGATATACGCCCCGCTGGCTCATGCCGTCGGCAGCAAAATGCTGTCCCACGAACTCGAGGATCGATCCTTCCAGCACCTGTTCCCGTACTCGTACGCCTACGTCGACGCCTGGCTGAAGAGCCATGAGGCCGAAAGCGGCCCTCTCATCGACGCGTGCAAGGAGCAGCTCCTCCGGTCCCTGAAGTCCGATCCATCTCTGAATCGACTCACGAGGCACGTCTCCGTCGAGGGCCGCTTCAAGAGCCGTTACAGCACCATGAAGAAGCTGCTCAGGGACGGGCGAAAACCGGAACAGGTGAACGACGTATTGGGATTGAGGGTCGTTTTGAATCCTTCATCCGCCGCCGCCGCTGCGGGCGAAAACGCCTGCTATCGAGCTCGTGAAATAGTCCGATCGCTGTGGAAGGAGATTCCCAGCAGGTCCAAGGATTACATCACGAACCCCAAGTCGAACGGTTACAGGAGTTTACACCTGGCCGTCGACGTCAGTGACGATCGTAGGAGAAGACCCTTGATGGAAATACAGATACGTACCGCGGAGATGGATGTTTCGGCCGAGGGGGGGACGGCATCTCATGCGCTGTACAAAGGCGGCCTCACCGAACCAGAAGAGGTACCTCTGCCACCTTACCTTACCTTACCTTACCGACCGAACTTCCGTTGTGGAATAATATATCTAACCGAATGTCGTTTAAATCTCAGGCGAAGCGGCTGAAGGCGATTATGGTGGCTGCAGCAGAGCTAGCAGCGCTTCGCCTCCGGGATTTCCCTTCGGCCGGTCTCGAAGCCGACGGCAGAAACAGAGTCTTCCGTTTGCTCGACAAAAACGGAGACGGCAAAATCAGCATCGAGGAGCTCACGGACGTAATGGAAGAACTCGGAGCTCGAGGAGAAGATGCCCGGGAGATGATGCAGCTCCTCGATTCCAACAGCGACGGTTGTCTGAGCTCGGAAGAATTCGACCTGTTCCAGAAACAGGTCCATCTGATGAGAAACTTGGAGTACAGGGATGCTCATTACCAGACTCTGTTGAGTGAAAAGCTTCAGATGGGAAAAATACAAGTCTCTATCTAAATCCAGCCCCTGGAACACTCAACCAGTCAATACGTAAGTCGATTTCCCATGTGAATAGCATGCTATAAAAACGATGCATACGGATAGTAGATTCGAATATATACGAAAAACAAACTCGAAATAATGGGGGGGGACGAGGACGACCCATACCTCGTTTACTTACAGATTATTAGGTAGTGGTGCTCCTCGGGCTCGGAATGAACCTCATGCATGGTTTTCTTATATATACAAATCAAAATTACGTTTCGACTCGCTTTATTGTTTCAGCTGCTGCTCCTCCCCTCGGATGTGCTCGACACTCCCAGTTCATTTGACAGTATCTTACACAGCTGCACCACCCGATGGATTGATTAGTCAAAACGTTTCTTCTTCTTATCTATCTTGCATGAGGAAATGTTTCTTTTTATACCTGTCTGTATATGATCGGATCGCCTGTTTCTTTCTGCAGCTCGACTACGTACAGGGACGGACACATCTCGAGGACCTGTTGAATTGAGAGACGTTACTCGTTCTGTAAATGTGAATTTTGTGGGGGGGGCTTCAGAGGCATTTATCATTAAACACACGACTAACTTCTGCGGAGACTGAAAAACATCCGAGGCGTTTCTGACCGTTGCGATCTTGCATCACCTTCAGCTGTAAATGGCACACACGAGTGGCAGTGATTTGTTTTGGTTTCCGGGGGATTCGTCGTTATTTTTGGCGGTATATATATATATATGTTGCTGACCTTTCTGTTCTTCTGATGAACATGAAATCCCAGGAGGACGACGATGCTTTTAATCTTCTCCAGCAGCTCTTCGGGAGAGCGGTTTGAAGTGAACCTGATCTTCCTTTCGGACACCTCCTGATTGACGACGATCATCAAAAAATCGAGCAGCATGTCGGGTAAGTTTCTGGTATTGATTGATGATGATGACCATTTGTTTACCTCCTTTTCGAAAAATCCAGAAAGATCTAAACTCGACGACATTCCGATAAGCTGAAAAGCATTGATAATGTGAGGCGATCCGGGCTCCTTCTCGGCATCTGATGGCTGAAACACGCAAAGAATCAAAGGGAGATACAATTTCTACGAACGTCGCAAGGATTGCTTAAGACGCACTTACAGTCTCATGTATTTCATCGTCCGTACCCATACAAGAAGCCCTTTCTGCTTCTTCATCTTCTTCGTCATCATCGTCATCGGAATCTAATGGAGCGTAATCTTCTTTAAACCATTCATCCTGTTTGATCTGATCGATGGTTATTCGAGTCCGAGGATCGGGATCTAGAATCCTGTTTATCAGGTTCGTCGCTCCGGGAGACAGCCATTTCGGTATCTGAGCATTTCCCTTGAAAATCTGAGTTTGCAGCATTTCATAACAGTCAGTCAGTCAGTCGTCGAAAAACTCATGCATAGAAGTAAGTTAAGTACCTTCTGATAAAGAACAGCAAGATTTCGATCATCGAACGGAAGGTAACCCGTGAGAATAACATACAAGATGACGCCGCAAGACCATGTGTCCGAGGCGGCACCATCATACCCTCGGTTGGATAGAACTTCCGGGGCAACATAATTAGGACTTCCGCACGTCGTGTGCAGCAATCCGTCGTCCTGAGTTAACATAACATGTAAGCAGGCAATGTGACGAATGAGTTCGGATCGCTCTCAACGATGATGGTAAGTAAGTCGGTCGAAAATACCCTCAAATGCTGCGGCAGCGCGCTGAGCCCGAAGTCCGTTATCTTGATCGTCCCATTTGCATCGATCAACACATTCTCTAGCTGCAGTCCGAAAAACAAAACAAAATGCAGGATCAGATGATCATCACAGACGTAGAAAAACGTTGGCAAAGTAATTTTTACTTTGAGATCTCTGTGGAAAATGCCTCTGCCGTGACAGTAACTAACGCCGTCTATCAACTGCTGGAAGAGCTTCCTCCCTTGCGCTTCTCTCAACTTCCCTTTGTTTGCCTGGTTGACACCACAATAATGGCATGCTTACAATACAATCACCGATTACATTGATGAGATTTAAGTTATGTCAATTGTCTTACTATTCTCTCAAAGAGCTCACATCCGTCAACATACTCAAGGACCATGTATATCTTTGTCTTGCTAGCCAGGACCTGGTTTTTCAAACAGAAAAAAAAATGCATCATCATCGCCGTACAAATTCTTATGCAGCATTAATTGAAATTCGATTACATTTCATCGACATCCCATTTTGAATATGCTATTTGGGTGGACCCGAAACAAAGGCATAAATAAATCTAGACACAACAAGTGGAAGATTTTTTTCGAAGTTTTCCCATGTGACCAACCAAAGAAATATATAGCAAGCAATTATTAGGGACACCATTACGCGACAACACACTTCACATTTCACATTCTGTTCCACCACACAATTACACTTACCCATCCCCCATTATTGTCCAACCAACTACTCAGCCATAAAAAAATCTCGCTGGGTTGATTTCAAACCAGAAGAAAGACTTGATAAGGCTTTCTTTCACCTTGTCCATTTCAATATTTAGATGCCCACATGTCTAATATGTCTATTTTTCACAATCAATGACTTATCCATACGAATGACCTATTTTAGTCTATATTATATAGTCAGAAGAAGACGCGTAAATGTTTAAGCAGTCGTATATATCGGTGGGTCGAACGTACCTCGTAGAGTCTGACGACGTTTGGATGCTTGAGAAGTTTCAAGGTCCCAATCTCGCGTTTAATCTGCAAAATCGGCGCACGCGATTTCGACGTGGCAGATGAATAAGAAAAGAGATAAGAATCAAGTATATGTAGATGTGCTTAGAAGTGTTCACACGAAATGAAATGCTGGAACTGAAAGCTACGTACAAAGCCAGCCTTCGCTTTTTATATATTTAAATGATGTTGAAACGAAACGAAAAGTGGATTCTCCGATGATTAAAAAAAGGCAAGTTGTTCGGAAAAAGAGCATTAGAGTTTGAATGATGACTGTTCACCGATGTCGATGTACGGTATTCATATCAAAATTTCCGGAAAAGTGAAATAGCAAACTTGGAAAGCAATCGTCATCGGTAACCGACTCAAAACAAACCAAGCAGAAGAAGACGAACACGAACTACTTCCGTTTCAGTAAGCAAGCAAAGTAAAAAAATAAAGCGATCGGTGTAACAGAAATCAACTGCGAGATCGCGGAATTTTTTTACCTGATCGGTGATCTTGAGGTCGAGGATTCTGTTTTTCTCGAGGACTTTAATGGCGAAGGAGCGTCCAGATTCGACGTTCCTCGCGTACTTAACTTTGCCGAAGTTTCCTTCACCTAAAGTGCGTCCGACTTCATACTTCCCCAATCGCATTACCTTCTTGTCAATATTCCTTCCGCGATCGCCGATTTGGCCTCGTCCTTCGTCTCGCGCTTTCCTCGCGTTCAGCGTGAAGAAAACCATTTCCAACTCGTAACAACAGTGCGCTCCAAGGTTACCAACACAAGAAGAAATCTCCTCTATATTCTCCCCCTTTCGCTTGAGTCAATGGGAAGGAAAGCCATTGTGTGGAAGCAACAGTTGAAACGCCAGGTCAGAGAGAACGGAAACCGCCGAAACACCAACATAATACAACGATAAATCCCCATTGCAGAGGTTATATATAGCCAGGTCAGATAGGCCTTGATATATCATTAATATTTTTCCTATTTAATAATATAAAATATTAATTAATAAATACCGGAAAAAAAAATAATAATCATTTATATTAAATAGTAATTAAAAATGTTATAATATATTTCAATATATTATTAAATATATTGAAATATTAAATATTAATATAAGATTATATTACAAATTGAAATGAATGATAAATTCCATTCGGGGGTTGGCTCGTAGTAGCCCCCACAAATGGAGCCCATAGTTCATTACTTTCTTTATATTTGTGGCCTAAATTATGTCGGCAATCCTAACCGTCCAAATTAAATAAACGTGACATAAAATCAATCCAATCCCACTGCGTAAATCATCCACGGCCAACACACTCTTGAATAAAACCTTACTAAAACAATCATAACATACATCCATATATATATATATATATATATATATATAT
>KE527660.1:0-11421 GCA_000441915.1 Genlisea aurea | reverse complement strand
TTTTTTCGGATTTGACTTAGCTGGTAGCGTAGGACGTATTTTCTTTCTTCTGATTTTTGCGCATAAGCATCAGCAAGGGCTTCCCATAGATCACGAGTAGTGCTGGATCCTATAACCAGAGGCCACGACTCTTCGGATATTGTTCCGAGAAGCCAACTTCGGAGGAGACGGTCGGCGGAGTGCCACTGAATGTATGCGGCTGATAAGGTTTTTGTCTGTTCTCCTCCGGTGATTTCGAATTTGATCGGTGGTGGTGTCTCGCCGGTAAGATGGCCAACGAGACCTTGGTTGTCAGCAAGCCCAATAGCCATCTCTTTCCAGAGAGGATAATTGCTGCTGGTGAGTTTTATGGTAATGAAATTGGATACATTGAGAGAGTTTCCTGTTGCCATGGGTTTGTGCGGAAGCAAAAGAGAGAGAAAAGATGAGGAAGAAAAGAAACGACGACAAAAGATGTCGATTGTCTCTGATACCACTTGGAAAAGATGAACAGAAACTTGATTTGTATTATATTTTCTCTACTCAAAACAAATACAAGCACAAATATATAAATAGACAGAGTTGGTGGGCCCTATAAGCCTCCAATCTTGACAATGCAGCCGCTCAAATCTTCTACAGCCGCACAAAATCTTCTTCAGCCGCAGATATTAATTAACCGTCGGCTGCATATATCTTTGACTATATTTTGCATAGAACGAATAGCTCAAATCATCATAATAACTTTCCACATTCCGTAACACTATCGTCAGGCTCCTTATCTCTCCAATCCTCCTTATCACTCCCCTGACTTTGCCTTTCAATACTACCCGCCTTGAATCTCTATATTATCGTCATCTTTAACGTAAATAATGTGCGCAAAAATGTGTCCGATATAAATTTTGTACCGCATCCTTCTAGTCATTACAATCAATTTTTGACGGGTCCAAAACAAAATCTCATTGACGAGCGCGGGTTTTCATACGTATAAAATCTCGTGTCTCTCTTTTTTTTATCATCGAGAAACTCCGAGAAAAAATGGAAAGTAAACCCTAACGACCGACCACTGATGGAAACAAACACTTTGTGAACGATTCAGTGGTCTAAAAAGAGGGTTTCAAGGACCACTAAAATAAAAATTTTATGTACGTATCTATCAACATTAAATATATATATATATGTATTTATATTTCCACCCCATTTATAAAATAAAATAAAATGGAGAGGATATCTAAATAACCACATGGGATTCAGCATTGCATTTAATACCAATGTACAGTTTGAAGAAACAACCATAAGCATTCCCATTTGAATTTTTCAAATTGCGAAATCATTTCCCCCCCAAAAATAAAACAAAAACATTTCAATAATTTTCTCAGATGAAAAAAGAAAGAAATGGAATTTTAATTGATGTTTATGCAGTATTTGGCATATATTTACGTATGAATTTTGAAATAAATAATTATATAATCCGGGTCCCATAAAATTTGACGATATTTTTTAAACGTCGGAACAGCAACTACATTCACTCTTCTCCAGAACCAACGCGCCGCCGCCGCCGCCGCGTTCGAGGGAAGAAGACAGACCCGAGGAAGTGAACACCGACGAGGAATCGAAAGACGGAGAACCCGAACCCGACCCGAAGATAGATCCGATTCGAATCCATACGTCGACGAAGGCGCTGATTATGTACCCGTGGTTCGACTTGGCGTTGACTCTGAGGTAGCAGCTCAGGAGCTCTTCCAAGGCGTCCCAATCCCTGATCCCGTGCGCCGCGACCATCTCTTCCATGGAGGCTCCGAAATGGCGGCGCGGGTCGCTGGAGTTGACTTCGATGACGGCCGTCGTGTCCTTGTAAGGGAAGTCGAAGTCAACAACCGGTTTCTGTCGGAGGATGGAGCTGGTTTCGCCGGCGGCGCCGGGTTCGAAGAATAAGCGGTCGGAGTTCAGGCCGCCGACGACGGCCGCCTCGTCATCGGTTTCTTCTTCCGCCGCGACGGATTTGAAATTCATTTTTCTCGTAAAAAATTGGGAGTGGGGTGGGGGGAGGGTGAATGAATGAAATGAATGAAGTCGTAAAAAGTGTTTGGTTTTTTACAGGTTTTTTAATGGCGCAGTAAGTTTTAGGGTTTCAGTCGAGGTAAATTTTTATTTTAGGAGGTAAAAGAAAATCTAAAATATTAAAAAGAAACTCGATAAATAAATGTGGGGAATTAAAAATACAAATGGATGAGAATGAAATGAATGCATTATTAATAAATGATTATTATTATTATTATTATCAAATTTTAGTATTTATTTACTAAAATACAACAACCAAATGCAATAAAATTTTTATCTCTAATAAACGAAAACTAATAAATCCAATAATTAAATACCCCATTCTCGAACACAAACACATCCTTCTCCTAAAAAGATTTTGAAATATAACTGCAAAATTCGATTTTTCGAAAGTTTCCATTTACTGATTTTAGATTTTATTTTTCACGCGTTAAATATCCAAAAATTATTTATAACCCCCCAAAAAAAAAACATTAATTATGCATCTCTACCTTTCATTGCCTTTTCCGTAACAATCAGATGACTTTTATTTTGGATTTATTGCAATTTATATCCTTTTTATTTTTGATTTTTACAGAAAATACTCATCTTATTTCATAATTATAATTTATACCCCTTATGTTTTATTTTGTGGCAAAATACACCTCATTCCGTTTGATGACGTCATCAATTTGGGTATAAATTGTAACAAAAAAACGTTAATTTTTCCGTTAGTTAACGGCGTTGGTATTTTTGAAATTGCTAATTTTTGAAACAAAATAGGTATTTTTTGCAATTATGAAAGAAGAGTAACATTTTTTGCCAAAAAAAAAAACGAAAAGAAATATGGTATTTTTTACAATAAACCCCTTTTATTTTTAATCAAAAATGTTTTTTTTTTTTTTTTTCAAAACACATACTAAATAATAGTCTTTATACAAATAATTTTTTTTTACATTAAAACTTGACCAAATATATCAATAAACATCCCCTAAAAGAAATACATTGAGGGTTTTAGGGAAACAAAATAAAATGATGATACGGAAACGAGAAATAGGAAAGTTATTTTTGGCGCAGAAACAGAACAATAAATGCAGAAATCCCGAAGAACAGACTGATTTAATGTGTGGCTGGTGAAGAGACCCACCCCCATTCTGATTTACCTATCCTCTTCGTCGAATTTCAAAACTCTTCCCTTCCAATTAAAATCCAATCATGGAAATGCCATCGCTTCTTTGGAAAATCAATGACTGTTCATTCCTTAAATAGAGTCGAAGAAGATCAACGTCTGAGAAGAAACCATCGCTGTGGCAGACGGATGTTTTTTCGACTTTCTGCTTCGAAGAAATCATTTTTTAGGGTTTTAGGGGAAGATGATAGAAGAAATAATTTTTTTAACTCATTTTTACGACTGATTACACGTATTATAAATACCTTATTTAAGTTTTATATATGGTTTTATGTCGTTATATGTAAAATAAATGGGGTTATTGCAAAAAAATATGATATTTATTTTCCTTTTTTTTACAAAATATACCAATATTATTTTATAATTATAAATTATACTCATTTTATTTCCGAAATGACCAATTTATACCCAACGCCGTTAATTGACGGAAAAACTAACGTTTGGCGTTACAATTTATATCATTTATGTTTTATTTTTTGTCAAAATATACCCAAATTAATGACGTTATCAAAGGGAATGCGTATAAATTGTTTAATTTTTGTAATAAATATAGTACAATTTACAATTATTAAATAAGATATATATTTTTTTTTTGTAAAAATCGAAAAAAAAAAGTATAAAAGGTCATAAATACTAAAATAAAAATAAAACGCTCGGAAATATGATGTTGGGCTTGGGCTGCGAGTTAATTAATTATATTATTAATTCCAGCCCAATAACAATGGACCAGAGTTAACATGTTTAAATTGAAAAGATTAAATTAATAACTTTGAAAATAATATATTTTTTATCGGTCAAGTTTAAAAAATAATTAATTTTGATAACTCATGTTTAAAAAAAATATAGTTTGATACATCAATTTCGATTCATGTTACAAAATTTTATTCATAAATAAACTATTTTATTCTTAAATAAATATTTTTAAAATTAAATTTTATTTATTAAATCCGATTCAAATGAAATTAAATTAAATTTCATTTATCCGTAAAAATAAAATTCGATTTAATTGATATACCCATTCAAATAGTCATGTACTCAATTCATCTTTATATATATATATAGACAATTTTATCATTTTTAGCCAAATTAAAACTAACTTTTCAAATATTTCTTTTTATTATTCCGAGATTTTTTATTATTTTTTTTCCAGGCCACCCCTTAGAAATCTCGTGGCTAAATAATAAGAAAAACAAAAAAAAACAAAATAAGACAGATTCAAATTTCTACAACGTAATTAAGTGACATTAATTAATCGCAATATATTTTTTTTTTTTGTGTGGTCAGGATTTGCTGTCGGACCTCCGACCGGTGACTTCACTAACGACGTCGAGTAAACCGGCGGTTTTGCACTTGGGACACTTCCGATCCTTTTCCGACAGCATGACGTACATTAAACATCTCGGACATCCCGCCAGAATCATCGACGGCGCCGTTTCAGGGCTCGAGTATTCTTCCGACAAGCACGAAGTCAACGTCGATGCCGGAGATACCGTCGGAGATTTCTCTTCTTCCTCATCTTCTTCCTCCTCCTCCTCCTCCTCCGCCGCCGATCGAGTCGGGGATAGGTTCAGCTTCAGGTCCAGCGTCGGTTCGTTGCTCCGATTCATTTCTGATCCACAAAATCGAACGTTGACAAACGCCCATACGAATATATCGATAAAGAAGAACGTACCGGAATTAGATCGAGAGAAGATTTCGGCGACGGCGCGTGTATTTCACGCAAAGATTGTTCTGCGAATAGACAGCGGAGGAGTTAGGGGGTTTGCTACGAACAGTTTATATATATATAACCGAACTCGAGGGGCAAAATTGGTATTTATAAGTTATAGGTAATATTATTATTTTTACCACTATTTTGCTATATATTATTTCCAAATTCTACCTATATATATATATAAATATAGGGAACATTAATTTAATAGGACGATATTTTGTTAAACAAGATCGTTCAAAAAAAAAAAAAAAACGTTACGAAATACATCAAAAAAAAATAGATTTACGAAATATGATCGATGTTTCAACTTGTAATTCGTATTATACTGAATCAAACATTTTAAAAAAAATAATAATAACTTGTAACCCTATTTTAGATATTAAATATTTTATATTATCCAATATAATAAACAATTATATTATCCTATAATTAATGGTTGAGTAAACCATGAAGCAATTGGCTATCACTTTGTCAACTTTAAGTGAATAGGAACGAACGAAATTTAATGTGTGCTTATCGATTTAGTCTTAATTGTGACATATTAAATTATATTTTAAGGAAAAAGAAAATTGACTAATATATCTATATATGTGAAATTAATTGAATAAATGAAACACTAAAATTTGATTTAAAAAAATAAAATTAAAAAAACTTAAGCCTCCATACATGCTTAAGTTGACTTTATAGTTTGGCGAAAATTAAACGCAAAATTTAAAAAAAAAAACGTGTAATTATTATTAATCTTAATTTAATCGCCGGCCTAATCTCTTGCAAAGACTTTTCTGAAGCTCACATTTTTTTGGACAGTTTTACCCTTTTGTTTTTTTAACTATTTATTATCAATCAATTCAATTTATTTGCATTAAAAGTTTATAGTATTTACTTTTTTTAAAAAAAATTAAAATTTAATATTAATATTTATTTGTTTAGAATGGAATTACCTGATTACCTTATTGCCATGCATCTATTATTGGCTCAAACTATATATGAATATTTATATCGACAACAATAATGCTTAAATCAGTAATTTTTTATTCATTTACAATTCTACCCCTATAATTAATTAATGTTCTTAAATAATACTCACTGTACTGGAAAATAATTGTTAGGGAAAGTTAATTGTGATTAGATCACACTAAATCTCATTTTCTTTTTCTAAGTCAACAGTGGCCTTGAATAATTATATCAATATTTAGTTTTAGATCCATAAAAATAATGATAATACAAAGTTTAGTTGACTTAAAAAGGAGGGATTTTAATAATTTACGTCCCATTGTTTTCTATTTTTATAAAAAAAAAATATCTATATTATTTCATAATTATAATTTAAATCCCTTTTTGTTTGAAAAATTAAATAATTTATATCCTACGTCGTTAAATAACGGAAAAACTAATGTTTCACGTTGCGATTTATGTCCCTTATGTTTTATTTTTTAAACAAAATATATCCCAAATTGATGACGTCATCAAACGGAATTGATATAAATGGTTGATTTTTAAAACAATAGGGATATAAATTGTAATTATAAAATAAAAGAATTTTTTTTATAAAAAATTAAAAATCGAAAATAATGAGAACGAAAATTATCATAAACCCCTTGAAAATTACATTTTAATTGAAAACCTGCCTAAAATAATATTTAATTACGTCTCGGTACTTGAGGCCGGGCAGATGGGCTTTGGCCTTTTTACAATTAATTATGGGCTGGGCAGATGGGCAAATGGGTAGATGGGCTGGGCAATGTGGGCCTAAGGCCTTTTTACATATGGATTATCAAATTATTTTTGTATGTTTTGATAAATTAAAAAATATTTTTTTTGTACCTCAATTTTTTCAAATTTTAAATGTTAGCTCCTCAAGTTTGAAAAATATAAATTTAGTCTCTTAATTTTGTATTAGTGTCGATTTTAGTCCCTATTACAAAATTGTAATCATTGATCGACAATTTTATCCGTAATTAAACATATTTGAAAGTCGAATTTCATTTCATAAGTATTTAAAAATGAAATTTGAATTGATTAAGATACCAATTCAAGTAATCGTGAATGTTAATTATGGGTGAAATAGTCAATTAATGAGTAAAATTTTACAATATGGACTAAAATTGATATTAATAAAAATAATATCAATGGGTTTTCGACAATTTCCATATCTATTATTTTCGATTTTTACAAAAAATATTTATCTTATTTTATAATTACAATTTATATCATTTTGTTTCAAAAATAAAAAAAATTTATATCCTACGACGTTAACTAACGAAAAATTAAAGTTTGACATTGCAATTTATATCTTTTATGTTTCATTTTTTAAATAAAATATATCTCAAATTGATGATGTTATCAAACGGATAATGACGTTTATCAAACGTAATGAATATAAATTGCCAATTTTTGAAACAAAAGGAATATAAATTGTAGAAATAAGATTGACATTTTTAATAAAAATCGGACGAAAATTATTATAAATCATAATATTAATATATAATAATTAATAAATGGATTTATATAAAAAAAATATCTATATTTTAAGTGCAAAGTGTAAATACACGTTCCATTCATGGGATTCGACACCTGAAATGTCTCCACAACTTCGACTTCAATCATTTGAGAGGGGAAACACCATCGGCGAATCATGAGAGGGGGCAACATTACTCCGATCGGGAAAAATCCTGCGCCGCCGACGCAGAGGGAGGGAGGAGATTCATCCGGCATCGTGGATACGCTTCTCCGACCAACCGCTGGAGCAGGCGCTGGCGGTGGAATTCGGAAGAAAGCGGCGGGATTGAGGACGTGGCTGGTTCTCGATCCTTCCGGCCATTCGCAGTTGGTCGAGGCCGGAAAACACGCGATCATGCGGCGGACGGGACTCCACGGCCGGGACCTGCGGATTCTAGATCCGGTATTCTCGTATCCTTCGACTGTTCTAGGGCGCGAGCGCGCCATTGTTATAAATCTGGAGCACATCAAGGCGATTATCACCGCGCAGGAAGTGCTCCTCCTCAATTCGAGAGATCCGTCGGTCCTCCCCTTCGTCGACGAGCTACTCACCAGACTTTCGCGGTATCATCAGGCGACCAAGTCTCTGGTAAATTTTTCTTTTCTTCTCCGATCGGAGAAGAGATTTCTTCAGATCTGTGTTCCGATTCCAACATTGTTATCTCTGAATTAACATTTGGTAAGGAAGCCGGAGGCAGCAATCGAGAGAATTGGACCGATTTGTACGATTTCGAAGAACCGACCAAATCGAGGACGGTAACCGCTTCGATCGATTCAAGAGGAGACGACGGGAACGAACAAGCCGCAGAAAATCGGGAAGTTCCGAAGCTTCTCCCCTTCGAATTCGTAGCGCTTGAAGCTTGTTTGGAAGCTGCTTGCAGTTGCCTCGACAGCGAAGTACGCAAAATCTCTTCCTTCTCCATAATTCCCGCTTCTTCATAATCTCGCTTTTCTTCTTTCTCCAGGCGAAGACATTGGAGAAGGAAGCCCTTCCCGCTCTGGACAAGTTAACCTCAAAGATCAGTACACTCAATCTGGAACGCGTAAGGCAGATCAAAAGCAGATTGGTCGCCATTAGTGGACGAGTTCAGAAGGTAAAAAAAAGCCTTCCATTCATACATATCTCTAGTGTAAATGCAAATCCATCCATTATATGAGCTTAGCTCCACAGGTGAGGGATGAGCTTGAACAGTTACTCGACGACGACGGCGATATGGCCGAGATGTATCTATCAGACAAGTTAGAGAGGCAACTCCATGACTCTTCCATGAACAACAACCAGGAGGGATCCGACGACAATGAAGCAGAAGAAGAGGAAGAAGAAGAAGTTGGTGATGTTGATGGTGATGATGATGATGATGATGTTGGGTATGTTTCGTTTCTCAAATGCTCTATCGAAATACCGACCGCATGCTTTAAATCAGTAGTGGGGTGGGTTTCAGGACGCCATTGATCGGCGGAAAGCGGAGATCGACGACTGCATTTTCCGACGGAGGAGAAACGCGAAGCAGCACAGGGAGCACGACCACGACCAAGGCGTTGTTCGACGTGGAGGAGCTCGAGATGCTCTTGGAAGCTTACTTCGTTCAGACCGAAGGCACCCTCAACAAACTATCCAATGTACGTGTAGAACCAAATCCTCCCCCGTTTTTTCGAATCACTCGTGTTTTTTCGAAGAAATTGTTGTTCGCAGTTGAGGGAATACGTGGACGACACGGAGGATTACGTGAACATAATGCTGGACGATAAGCAGAACAATCTGCTGAGAATGGGCGTGCTGCTGATGACGGCGACGCTGGTCCTCAGCGCTTTCGTGGCTCTCGTGGGGGTTTTCGGCATGAACATCAAGATCGAGCTTTTCATGGATGAAGAGCACGGCATGGTGAGGTTTGTTTTCACCGTCGCCGGAGGGTTCATCGGCACCGTCTTGCTCTATCTCTCTGCTTTTGCTTGGTACAAACACCGCCGGCTTCTGGAATGAACGAATCCGAACATTTTTGTTATGTAATCAGAAACCCGAAAGCCCATTGTTTGAATTCGAAAGGCCCATGAAATCCAAAGGAATACCAATACAGAAATGGCTTTTTTTCGCTTGAACAGTTGGGGATTATTGGGGGTGCGAAATCGGAGGAGATGAAGCGATCTCTCTGTGTGTTTCTTTCATCGTTGTCGTTTTTCCTCAGCGCATGCTCTCCGATCGCCGACGAATTGGCTCGGCAGCTGCTGGAATCGGCGAGCGACGCGGAGTTCTTCACCTGGTTGAGAACTGTACGGAGGAGAATCCACGAGCACCCCGAATTGGGATTCGAGGAGCACCAGACGAGTCGATTCATTAGAAACGAGCTCGAATCGATTGGAATCGAGTATCAATGGCCGTTGGCACAAACCGGCATAGTCGCCGCCGTCGGATCTGGTGATCAGCCGTGGTTCGGACTCAGAGCAGACATGGATGCCCTTCCTATTCAGGTAAATCGCATGTAACAGATTTTTTTTCTTCTTCTGCATCATCCACAGAACCGTAATTGTTACGCTTTTGGATCTTTTTTTTTTTCTTCTTCTTCTTCTTCTTCGGCAATTCCTGACATAGTGTGGAAAAAAATCATTGATAAGGAATTGGTGGATTGGGAACACAAGAGCAAAGTCGACGGCAAGATGCACGCCTGCGGCCACGATGCTCATGTCACGATGTTACTGGGAGCAGCCAAACTGCTGCAGAGAAACCGCGATAAATTCAAGGTAAACCACGACTACTCCATTGGAGGAACATCATTCATTCGAATCGTTGAAATCTCGTTATCTTTACATGGTTGTTGGAGGAACTTGGTGATTCTGATTTTGGTATTTGCAGGGGTCGGTTAAACTCCTGTTCCAGCCAGCAGAAGAGGGCAAATGTGGCGCATCCCACATGATAGCCGACGGAGCTCTAGATGGAGTTAGAGCGATTTTCGGCTTACATGTCGATCCCCTTTCCCAGGTCGGTTCTATAGGGTCCAGGCCGGGTCCGATTCTTGCTGGTTCAGGTCGATTTTCGGTGTCAGTCCGAGGGAAAGGCGGGCATGCCGCGAGCCCGCATAAAACTCGAGATCCCGTGATCGCTGTTTCCATGTCGATTCTCGCACTCCAGCAAATCATCTCGAGGGAAACCGATCCCATACAGTCGAGGGTATGCTTCCCCCCCTTTCTCTTTTCTTCTTATTGTCGTTTTAACGAAGTTCCGAAAAAAAAAACGAATCGAGTCGTGTTGTTTAAGGTGATATCAGTAGGGTATGTTCGTGGTGGCGAAGCCTTCAATGTGATCCCTGAGATTGTCGAGTTCGGAGGGACTTTTCGGTTTCTGGACTCCGAAAGCTACTCCTACTTGAAGCAGAGGATTCAAGAGGTATTTTTTGTTTGGTTCGAAAATACGAAAGTAGAGAACCCGCTTCCTCCCGACGACAGCATTTGCGTTTGCAGGTGATCGAAACTCAAGCGAGGGTTCATCAGGTTGAAGCGACGGTCGATTTCGTGGAGGAGACGCACAAGCCGTATCCTCCGACCGTGAACCACCCGTCGATCTACGAGCACGCGAGGTCGATCGGGGAGGCGTTGCTCGGGAAACGGAACGTGAAACTGGCCCCGATCATGATGGGGGCGGAGGATTTCAGCTTCTACTCGGAGAAGATCCCGGCCGCCATCTTCTCCATCGGAACCGGTAACGTGACGACTCTGGAATCCGCCAAAGGCCTGCATTCCCCGCATTTCGTGATCGACGAAGATGTGCTCCCGATCGGATCGGCTCTTCTCGCCGCCGTCGCCGTCGGTTATTTGAACGATTTCGACCCCCGCATCGAATCCACCAGGTCTGATATTTAATATATATGCCAATTTCACGGGTAAATATATTTCCTCACTAATAAAAATCGTTATGTCCCCTCGAAATAAAATGGGGGTTATTGCATTTTCTATCCCTTATCTTTCAAATATTTGCAAAAAATACCCATTTTTTTTCATAATTGCAATTTAT